>CM071925.1:35603124-35834618 GCA_016081115.2 Rehmannia glutinosa | reverse complement strand
TTTGTGAGTGGGTGTAGGTTCAACATATGGTGCCTTGGATTTTTGGTCCTCATTACTTGAGGATCCTTTTTCCATTACCACTCTTGGAGCTGGGCATGCACAAAGGAATTAAATCGATGCTGTTTATCTCCACTTTCCTTTTGAATCATTATAAGTTTATCCAATGATTTAGATGCCTTAATGAATGATGCATTCACATTTTTCAAATATTTTTCCCTCTTTTGATTCTGACTAAGTCTACTTGAATCTTAGTTATCTCGGCCTTGGCTTTCGGTGTTCTCGAGAACTATGTGACTTAGAGTACTCGCTCCTTAGTCACCAGAGTTTTAGCTTTTGGTGGCTGTTTTCCTCATATTAAAGTGTGTGAGGTTTTACATGCTCAAAATCTTTCATCATTTGGCCTAATGAATCATAAAGATCGATGGGTGATGAAGTGTTTATGTCATTATCACTATCATCGAAATTAAGTGAGATAAGTTAGAATGTGCCTCATCTTCGTTCTTTAGCCATGAGGCATATCAAAGCCTCTTCTTATATGTCAGGAGGAGTAGTCACTTCACTGCATCTACGACTCCAATTGGTTCCTTAAACTTGGTTGTGTGTCGAGCAGCGGCAACATGGCTTTTTCTTTTCTTGTCTTCTTTCTCTGAAGACTTTTTTTTTCTCCTCATTTATATACTTGTTGGTAGTGGATAGGAGACGATCAATAGCGGTATCTGGTTGTGCGCAATTCAAACACGGGTTTTCGAAACTTTCGGAAGTCCGCTCTTTCTCTAATATCTGATCTTTGATGATCGGCTCTCTTTGGTGGTCTATCCTCTCTTGCTTTGGAAGGTGATGAGTGTCTCTAGATGATTCACCCTTATTTCTTTTGTAGTTATTATTGAAGAATTTGTTGAACCTTTTTCACCATAAGGCAATTTCTTCTTGGTTAATGGCTTTTTTGGTTTAGCTCTCTTGGACTCACGGCCCGTGAGTGGAACTCTTGGTACAACCTGTCTCTTCTTGCTCTTTTCTTCCGAGCTCAAATTCATAAGCTTTAAGATCTAGAACAACTCATGGTTGGATGTTCTTGTAAGGTCCATTGAATGTCTCAAAGCCATCACCTTCTTTTTCCCACTCAAAATCGGAGAGACACGAAATTTTCATACACATTTTCTTAAGTGTATATTCCTTGCCTAGAGCCGAGAGCTCATTGGATATCTGTGAACCTGGCATCCAGCTGATCCAGACTCTCACCTGCAAGCATTTTAAAATTTTCAAGTTTTTGTACAACAACAGTCAATTTATTTTCTTTAATTTGATCAGATCCTTCACAAATTAAAGTTAGTTTTTCCGTATTTCTTTGGTCGTTCTGCAAGATTTAACTTTGTTGAACATAGCTTTATCGAGGGTTTTATACAAAATGTCTTTGGCAACATTGTCCAAGTTGTATCTCTTTCTATCCTCGTTAGTCCACTCGCATCGTGGCTTTTCCACCATAAGCGAGTCTCCGGTTCGGCAGCCACGTGCGCCTCGTCTGGCCCTGGGCCGCAACCTTTCTCCTTGTACGCCAAAGCGGCTCGGAGCGGGGAGCCTGGCGATTCATTTACCTTCATTATTTGTAGTTGTCCATCCTCAATAACAAACCACATTTCATCATGTAAGGGTTGAGCGGTGTGCTGCATCGTATTTTTAATCATCAAATTCTTCAATATAAACATTGGAATACGAGTTAGATTTGCTTCCAAGATAATAACTTTGCTTTAAAATAAAAGCTTTAAGAACTACAAGTGTATTCCTTTTGAAAAAGAATGAGATATAGTTCAATAACCAGTGCGGAAGGCTCAATAAACCAACTGCTCTAATACTACTTGTAGGTCCCGAGGGGTGATAATTAAAGTCTGAAGGGAAGGGGTTGAATAGACTTTACCAACTTTTCGTTTTAGACCTTTTAATAAATTCGAGTAGACTCAAGTCGGCTAAATCCTTGGTGACAGACTAAGTTTACTTACAGCAGATTAGCCTCTCACCGCACTGACTCGAGTGTTGTTGATAGTATAACTCAGTGATTTAGTTAACACTTTAAAAAAAATTGAATTGGTTTTTAACAAAATGGAAGACTTTCACCCTTAGTTTTGAATATATTTTTCAACACTTGTTTAAGCTAAGTTATTATCATTGACTTAGCAAATTAACAAACATCAATAAAGATAAGCAAGAAAGTAAGTGTGTTGAATGTAAAAGACACAAGAAATTTATAGTTGTTCGAGGATGGGGTAATTATCTAATCCATTCTTCTCCAAGCCACGGAGAATCCACTAAGGTAACAGTAACTTTATTACAAAATGGTTACGATCAGAGATAGCTTTGATCACACAACTAGCTTCTCTTGGGACTCGGCTTCTTCACAAGACGGTTTGCCACACTACTTGACTCCTTCAAACCATTGGATTTGTTCACATAGCCCTCCAACAAGGTTCAAAGTTTACGGTTCGATTTGGAACCTTAATACACCTCCTTCAACCTTGGAAGTAGACCCATTGTTCTTGAAACAAGTTTTTTCTCTTCAACAAATGAAGTTGTCTTTCATTCAGCGAGTGTGTTGGATCGACTTCCTTCGAGTTTAGAGCTTGAGGATAATATTTGAATGCTTAGATAATACTTTGCTTTGCGAGGTTAATGGATTTTGGTTGCTTGCATTCGTATGGGTAACCTTTCTCTCAAATGAATCATCGACTTTTTATAGTGGTGGTTGGAAAATGTATCCATTAAAGAGATAGATGCATATTCAAACTCCATTTTTAGTGTCGTTGGCTTGTCTTGTCTTGCGGCTTTGATGTGGATCAGAATTGAATTTAATGCTCTTGATCTTTTCTTAAACTCTGAGGATTTGGTACATCCCATTGTCTCCTTGCTTTTTTGCACCCTTTCAAAAAATAGCTTTAGGTAAGCCAATCGACACATGCCTATTTTCAAATAAAAACTTGAATTTGCTTGACAACGGATCTCTTCAGCTTTCTTTGGTCCTTTTTGTTGCATAACCCCTTTGACAGTGAACTCCAATGATTTGGAATGGCTTTCTTTGTCGGTCAGTGGCCGAGACAACTTTTACGTCGCATGCGAAGCTGACTTCACTTCACTCGGCTACCATACGGTTGTGTCTTCTTTCGATCTTCAGTCGAGTCCTGCAATCTTTAACATGGCTGCTTCCACTCAGCTTACATAGTCTTATCTATTACAAGTAGATTCATAGTTGAATTATGGTGCCAACTTCCTAATCTAAGCTTTACATGGTATAATCAAAATCTATTACATAAATGTCCCAACATCCTCGTGTGACTCAAAAGCATTGATGTCTTAGAGAGTTCCGGGTAGCCTCATTGAGCTAGAGAGCTTCACCCGATCTAGTGGACTTATTTGATGAGGAGAGCCCTTCGATGATGAGGATTGTTGGGAAATTATTTTGTAGATTATGATGAATGCCATGTAAAACTTAGAATAGGAAGTTGGCACCCCATTCTTGTTATAAATTGCATTGTAATAGATAGGGCCGGTAGAGAGTGAGTCAAGTCGGCTATGCTGAACATGCAAGAAGACAACTGGAGACTAAAAGGAAGACTCACATGTGAGGCGGTGAGTGTGGCAAAGAAGAGAAGAAGGCGGGAACTCGATCAAGGTGCGACTAAGACGGTGAGTGAAATGTCGATCAAGTCAACTTAAGATAGCCAAGTCTCAAATTGAAGTGATGAAGAGTCATCCAATGATTGGAAGGCGACTCTAAGTCACCAAGGCAAGGAAATGCGAAATAAGTCGAGATAATCGAAAGAGATCCGTTGCCGAGAAATCAAAAATTACTTAAACAAGTAATACTTCCATACTACCTTTCTTGAAGTGCTCGATCCCCAGAGAAGCATGCAAAAGGAATAAACCAATGGGAAGCACCGCACCGTGTCGAACTCGAAATCTTTGAAGAATCATTCATACGAGGAAACGTAAATTCTAAAAGATGCAACAAGACAAGACCAACTGACCACAAGTGACTTTCAAAAATAAGCTTATCTCTTCAACGGGCGATTTTTGAAAGATCACTATAAAAGGCGAGGAATCACTGCGAGAGAAGGTTACCGACTGAACCACGAACATTCAAGCTAACATTTGAATCGCGTAACCAAGAATACTCTCAAGTCATTCAAGATCAATCCTCAAGCCTACATTACGAAGAAATCAATCCAACACTTACCTATGAAGGAAAGACAACTTCAATCGGTTGAAGAGGAAACATTTGAAGAATCAAGGGGTCTACATTCCACGAAGGATTGTAGAAAGGTTCAAAGGTCGAACCGGGGCAAGCTATTTGGAGGCTTCCGATCAAATCCAAAGAACTTAAGCAAGTGGGCTGTAGTAATAAGCGATTTACCGCCTTGTGAAGAAGTTGAGTCGTCACGAGAAGCCAATTGTGTGACCAAGGCATCTCAGTGAGTCCCAAAAGGATCAAGTCACCAGTGTGATCAAGACTTGTATACGGGAATCATTAACCACTCGTATATTGATTAATACTTAGTGGATTCCTCCGGGGAGTTGGAGAAAGAGAGGAGTAGAAGGAATTACCCCATCTTGAACCTCTATAAAAACTTATTGTGTCATTTACATTTAAAGACTTTAATTTACGCATCTTATTTTTATATCTGTGATAAATTTGCTATCGAATTGATAATCAATCGAGTCTTTAAAACCAAGTATTAAAACAAACTTAACCAAATTCAAAGGGTGTTAAGTCTTCCTTAAAACATATCACGTCAAGTTAAGTCTTTAGTCAAAAGCAAATTGAGTTATTCTATCAGCATCGATCAGTGCATTGAGTGACTAACTCTGTTTGATTAACTAACTTAGTCAGTCCATAAAGGACTTCGGTTATGAAGTATTAACTCACGAACATTTTTAAAGGACTAAATCGAAAAGTTGGTAAGGTTTATTCAACCCCTTCTAAACCTTACACTCACACCCCCTCGACCTACAAGTGGTATCGGAGCGGTTGGTTCATTGAGCCTTCCGCACTTTTAGTTCTTGAACTAGATCTCCAAATTTTTCAAAGCTTGCTTTAGCACTTGATATTTCAAAACTCTTTTATTCAAGAAAGTTACTATCATGGAAGCAAATTTGACACGCATCCCTATGTTCACAATTGAAGAATTTGATGATTGGAAAATTCGTATGCGAGCTCATCTATCGGCATTACGATGAGATGTGGATAGTGATAGAAGATGGGCCACTCAAAACTTAAAAGTGAACACAAGCGCTGGGAGAGAGAGGCTGCGAGAAGGAGAAGAGATCTTTGCTCCCGGTCGATTATGGTTGAAAAACCAAGAGCTGAATGGACAAATGATGACGAGAAAAAGATATAACTTGGACAATGTGGCCAGGACATTCTTTACAAAACTTTGGACAAAGCCATTTCAATAAAGTCAAATCATGCAAAAGCGGCAAAAGAAATGCAGGACAAGCTAACCTTGATTTGCGAAGGCTCGGAGAAAATCAAAAAAATAAATTATTTGTTGTTGTACAAAAATTTGAAAATTTTAAGATCTTTGCGGGAGAAACCTTGGATCGGTGGATGCTCGGTTCACGAAATTACCAATGAAATGTCTGCACTTGGAAAAGAATATACGAAGAAATGTGTATGAAGATTCTAAGAAGTCTCCCAACCGAGTGGGATATGAAAGTCATGGCCATGAGACATTCCATGGACCTATCAAAACATCCAACCATGAGCTATTCTCGGATCTCAAAGCCCTACGAATTTGAGCTGAGAAGAAAAGATCAGAAGAGACAGATGTGCCCAAAACAAGCTGCTCTAATTGTCAAAGATGGCAAAAGAGGGTCAAAGGTCATTGACCAAGAGAGATCGCACTGATGGTTAAAGGTTCAACAAGTTCTTCAATAAGAACTACAAAAGAAGTAAAGTGAATCCTCCGAGGAAGACACTCGGCTCCTCCAAGTCAAGGAAGACAGACCACCCAAGAAGCGAGCATCAAAAAGTTGAATATCAAAGAGCCGACAATCCAGAATGGAAAAAATGATCAAAAAGTTGAAAATCTATGTTGGAACTGCAGGCAACCTGGTCACTATGCCATTGAATGCCCATATCCTGTAGTCAACAAATACGGAATGAAGAGGAAAGAAAAGTCTTGAGGAAAGAAGGCGGGGAAAAGAAAAAGCAATGTTGGCTGCAGAGACTGCTGATACGATCAAGTCAAAAGACACAAGAGACTCGGAGAGTAGCGAAGGTGACTACTCAAGTGACTCACGATGAAGAAGCTTTGATCTGTCTAATGGCTAAAGAACAAACCAACCTTGACCAAGAAGATGAGGTACACTCTAACTCATCACACTCGATACTAGTGATAGTGATTGTGACACACACTTCATCACCCAGCGATCTTTATGATTCATTAGGCAAAATGATGAAAGATTTTGAACACATTAAATCCTCACACACACTACTAAATGAGGAGAAATGACCTACTTAAGAGCCAAACTCACAGGTGACTAAGGAGCCGAGTCCTATAAATCAAATAAGCGATGAGAATAAAAGTCTAAAAATTTGAAAATGCTAAGCTAATAGCGAGAGATAGCTGATATAGAAAAGAGGAGAATGATCTCAAAAATGTGATTGCCTCATTCACTAAGGCATCTAAATCATTGGATGATCTTATTATGAGTCAAAGAGAATGTGGAGACAAAAAAGGCTTAGGATTCAATTCCTCAATGCTATGTCAAGCTCCAAAAGTGATTTTGGAAAAAGGATCTTCAAGTAATGAAGTATCTCTAAAATCCAAAACTCCAAATCGTGCACACACATTTATTCCAAAGCACAATCACAAGCAAACTGGCCTTGGTTATAAAGGAAAAGGAAAACAGACAGTTGAGCATGCTGAGAAGAAATCCAGCCGAGTCCCTCAGCAAACTCCAAATAGGAGATACTCTGTAAAGAAGAAACAGAGCTACCAAAAACCCTAGAAGCTCTATAAAAGAAACACATATGATGGGAATGGTAGAAAATACCCAAGCCAAACTGATTGGAATAATGTGAACTATCAGCAAAGACCTATGGAATATAAGCCTAAGTGGCAAAGGCCTAGAACTCAGCAAAGGCCATTCCAAAGGCATAAGAGCTTTCATCAGCACTCATATGCACCCAAACACTACACTCAGAGATATCACAACTACCCAAAGAAGGCAATTGCTAAAACACATACACAGGCACACAGACAAAAGAGACAGTTGTATGAACCTAGAACCCCCAAGCAATTTGCCAAAATTAATTATGATTATGGCACTTATAGATGGCAACCCCTTAGAGTCAAATCATTTGGCTATAGGTTTGTTGGATCATCTTATAATACTAACCCCTCAGGACCCAGGCAAGTATGGGTACCTAAAACCTAACTTCCTTGATTGCAGGTTCAGGGAGCAGCTGAGTGCCAAGGAACCTGGTACATGGATAGTGGTTGTTCCAGGACACATGATGAGGAAACAAGAAAAATCTATCAAAATTCAAGGAAGTCGGAGGTGCAAAAGTCATATTTGGAGGAATGAAGCTCGGGGAGAAATAAGAGGCATTGGATCTATCAAGAAAAATGGATTAGAAATCACGGATGTTGCATATGTTGAAGGACTCAACTTCAACCTACTAAGCATAAGTCAACTTTCGTGACAAAGGCTACAATGTTGGATTTAACATGGGTATATGCCAAATCAAAGACACTGAATCAATGAAGTTGTCTTTTACTGCAAGGATGCGAGACAAAAGAACATCTATGTGGTAGATTGGTCAACTTTTGCAACACCAAGCACTGTCATTACCGAAAAGCACAACTTGAATCAAGTTGGTTGTGGCATAAAGACGAGTCACACGAACTTCAAAACAATTAACAAACTTGCCAGGAGTAATATTGTAGAAGGACTTCCAGGACTCGATATACAAGAAGAGTATATGTGATGCATGCGGATAGGAAAGCAAATCAAATCATCATTCAAAGAAAAGACATGTCCATCTTCAACAAGAATATTGCACCGCTACATATGGATCTGTTTGGTCCAAAGGAACCAAATAGCATAAGTGGGAAGAAATACACCTTGGTGGTAGTAGATGACTACTCAAGATATACATGGACAATATTCATGTGTAAAAAGAAAGAAACTCTGCGAAACTACTACAAATGGTGATGAACGAATACAAAATGAGAAGAGTCAAACCATTATCAAAATAAGATCGACGAAGGAACCGAGGTTTGTCAATGGTATAACAACTCGATCTTGTATTGAAAATGGTATTGGTCATGAATTATCTGCTGACAAGGACTCCACGGCCAAAAATGGAGTTGCGAGAAAGAAGGAATAGAACTCTCAAAGAAGCAAAAGGACCATGTTAGGTCAAGCAGGGGCTGCTAAAAGATTTTGGCTGAAGCAATAAACACATCATGCTATACTCAAAATAGATGCATGATAAAAGAATTGACAAAAGACTCCTGAGATTTGGACAAGGAGAAAGCCAAATGTTGCATACTTCAAAATATTTGGATGCAAATGCTTCATCCATAACAATGGCAAAGATAATTTAAAGGCTTTTGATGCTAAAGCTAATGATGGTATCTTCTTAGGATACTCGGTGAAAGCAAAGCCTCTGAGTGCTCAACAAGAGGACAATGGTTACTGAAAGAATCCATCCATGTGGTGTTTGATGAACCAAATGTAAATGGAGAAGACATTGAAGAATCGGTGATAAATTTGAATCAACCAACCATGCGAAAGAGTCCCGGTATGTTGGAAGGTTTAAACCGGAATTATCAATCCAGGATGAAGATGAGATAGCTGAGTCTCAAAGACAAATGGAAAATGCCTAAGTGATGATGAGAGAGCTTATCAAAATAACACATCGCAAGACGATGAATCCGGCTAACTTACTCCAACTTTGATGTAAGATGGCTGAGAGATCATCCACCAGAACTAATCATTGGAGATGTAAGAGAAGGTGTAAAAACTAGATCCAAAACTCAACAAGAAGCAATGTTCACTTGCTTCATCTCACAAATAGAACCAAAAGATGTGTCACAAGCATTGGATGACACACATTGGATTCAAGCCATGCAAGAAGAGCTAAATCAGTTTGAAAGGAATAAAGTGTGGGAATTGGTTCAAAGGCCAACCCATCAAAATGTTATTGGTACTAAATGGGTGTTCAGAAATAAGACGAATGATGAAGGCTCTGTGGTAAGAAACAAAGTAAGATTGGTAGCCAAAGGGTATTGCCAAGAAGAAGGAATAGATTTTGATGAAACCTTTGCCCCTGTGGCAAGATTGGAAGCCATAAGGATGTTTCTTTATACGACTCACAAGAACTTTATTGTATATCAAATGGATGTAAAGAGTGCATTTCTTAATGGTTTATTGGAAGAAGAAGTGTATGTTGAACAACCTCCAGGATTTGAGCAGAAGACTCTTGGAGATAAGGTATACAAACTCAAGAAGGCTTTATATGGATTGAAATAGGCACCCAGAGCATGGTATGATACATTAACACAATTCCTAACTGAGAACGGATTCACAAAAGGTAAAGTGGATAGAACGCTCTTGAAATTCAAGATGGGAAGAGTATCTTGCTTGTTCAAATATATGTGGATGACATCATCTTTGGATCCACAACAAAGAGTGTGTGATAAATTCTCAAATCTCATGCGAAGCAAATTCGAAATGAGCATGATGGGAGAGGCGACATTCTTCCTTGGACTCCAAGTGAAACAATGAAGGATGGAACCTTCATAAGTCGGACAAAATACACCGAGAGATTTAATGAAGAAATTTGGTATGGAAGAGAAGTCTTCGTGAAAATACCAATGAATACATCGATCAAAATGGACATGGATGCGGATGGCAAGCTTGTAGATCAAACAAGATCTGAGCACTTATTGGATCATTGTTCTATCTCACGGCAAGCAAGCGGACATCACCTTTGTTGTAGGTGTATGTGCAAGATTTCAATCTTCTCCAAAAGAAAGCCATATGAATTATGACCAAGAGATCTTGAGATATTTGAAAGGAAGCCAAAGTTGGCTTGTGATATCCTAAGGAAGGTGGATTCAAGCTAATTGGTTATTGAGACTCGACTATCTTTGGATGTAGAGTTGACGGATAAACAACTTAGGCACATGTCAAATGCTTGGAAATAGGCTAATTTCCTGGTTTAGCAAAAGCAAAATTCAATAGCCACCTCATGGTGAAGCGAGAATACATAGGCTGCATGGGCATTTGTTGTGCCCAAGTCTTATGGATGAGACAATGAGAGACTATGAGGTTGAAGAAAAGGAAATTCCAATTATGTGTGATAACACAAGTGCAATTGCAATCACTCAAAATCTTGTGTTGCACTCAAGAACAAAGCACATCGATGTCGGATATCACTTCATAAGAGACCATGTTGAAAAGAAGGACATCACCTTGGAATATATCTCAACGATAAGCGATTAGGCGACATATTCACAAAACCATTATGTGAATCAAGATTTGAAGAACTCCGCATGAGTTAGGGTTAATTGAGTGAGTTAACACTTAGAAGACTCGAAAAGAGATGAAACACGAAAAGAGGAAAAAGAGTTGAACTCTAATTCACTAAGTGAATCACCAGTATCGGAAAGTCACCAGATCAGAGTTAGGCTATGACAGTAAGTCACAAGGAGAGAAGTGAGAAGAAGGATTGAATCGGCTAAGGAGTAGTAGTTGAGTTATTTATGAAGCAAAGTAACAAAAACGCGGTCGTTTTTACTAAAAGGAATGTTTTTAAGAATGGCGTCAACATAATTGTGACATGTCTTGTCAAAAGTCGCACACCAAGCTTATGATTGGATATAAATCTTTGCGCATTAAATCACGAGAACTTAAATGCTAATCGGCGTGCAAGATCTAAGCCGTTGATTTTGATCATATTTCAAAAACCACCCGCACGTCCTTTCATAAACCATACTTATACGATTTTAATCGATTTTCTCTCACTTTACCAAAACTTGTTCATCTCTCTCAAGGCAAAAGAAAGAAACTTTCTCTCAAAACCCTACAACTTCTCAAGATCATTTTCTAAGTTATGTTCGGTAAAACACGAGAAATGGCACCTACTCATGATTTCATCAAGCTAGGAAAGCAAATCCACACTGGTCTCTTGTGGATTTCGATGGTATGGTTAAACAGGGGTCCGACGACACCTCGTGAAGAAGATTCTTTGAGAAATTGGAAACGTCCTGGTGAAGCCATTTTTGACATTGGAGTTTCCGATGACCTATGTAGAAGAGGTCGCACGCCTACGTGAACGCCGAAGTTCACGATGAGGGCATCAAGTCCTCTGTTCACGGAAAAGAAGTTCACCATCAACGCCAGGATTTGGCGGAACAACTTTTCTTGCCGGAAGGAGTGTCGGAGATTCATGAAGTGAGGTTGACCTAATCGCCGCTTGGAAAGAAGTAGCCAAGTCCATTGTCTTTGCGAAAGTGGTCTACACACGCTAACAAGAGGTCACTGAAAGAGGACTACCACAAATTACTAGACATTGTTGCCAAATGCATAGACATTAAATTTGGCGGCTTTGACCGATTGTCCAAAGCTAAATTGATCGTAATGGCTGCTATCATTGAAGAAAAGAAAGTGAATCAACAGTTTGTATACTGACAGACTGCGCAGAATATTGGGAACAAATCCTTCAAGGAGGATGATGGCACGTTTGGAGGTTCCACGGATACGGCCGGTGATTGGCGGATGATGGAAGTAAAGGGGTACCCTCTTCGGCATGGAAAGGCGTTCCATGTTAACAAGAGGATGTTTCGATCAAACCTCTCGTGCAGAAGAGAGCTTACGCCAAGAGGGCGATACGAGTGAGGGAATCACCGACCACGAAGATTCAGTTGCCTCCTCACCTCCCAAGAAGACTCGCTTTGCTAAGAAAGTTCTTGCCCCTGAAAAGAAAATGAAATCCGCACTTTTGCCCTGCAGCTGAAGTCACCGCCCCCCACAAGTGTGTCTCCCCCTGCAGCCGCAATGGAGAAGGAACCATTAATCCCTTCTCCGGTGATCAAGAAGAAGAGGATCGCCACAACAAGGAAAGCAAATGGCCTTCTCTAAGACAATCGCTGCGAAGGCATTTACCTTCAACAAACCGGAGGAAGTGGAACTAGATGTTCCTCCGTAAAAACAAAAAGAAGAAGAAGAATTTCCAAGCTCTGATCTTGAGAAGGCGTCGAGTCTGCCACTCACTGAAAAGATACCCGAGACTGCTGGAGAAGTAGAGTCTCGGAAGTTATCGATGAAACGGCTAAGTTTGCTTTGAGGCCGATCGTGAGAGGCAACTCGAGACCAGTGTAAGAGACGAAACAAGCTAAGGAACAAGGAATAGGCCGAGACAACCAATCACCTATTGATAGGGTTGTGTCTCCGCTTTATAACAGGCTTACTGAAGATGTCGGCGAGCAAAGTTTGCTACCCTCAATCCACGAGCTCGAGGGACAAAGCAGGAGATGATGACGAGGGATAATGATGTGATGATCCTATCCCCACCATACCCGACATTCAAAATCGTCTGCGAGAATGGAGGAAATGGAAGGCTAGTCGATCCAGGGAAACGATTCCAAAGACCGGAATTCATTGAAGAAGAAGACGAACCGATGAACTTCCTCGGATTGACCAATGTGGTGCAAGCTCTTGATGAAGAAAATTGTTTGGACATTCTAAATATCTTTAAAGAGAAGGAGAAAGAAATATTGGCGAGGAAGAAGTTGAGGCACGTGAGAAGGCCAAGATCGCCCTCTCTCACCGCACCACGAACATACACATCCTCACCTCGACATTCTATCGAGAAAGTGATGAGGATCTGGACCGTTCTTTGCCCACGAGAAGAGTTGCAAATGCAGTAAGCAATGCGGGAATCGAGAATCCTACATGAGCAAAGAATGATGGAGGACCGGAGTCATCCAAATCACAACCGAGATAGATCCTATGGGAGTGGTGCGGATATTCCCAGCTGTTGTCGCCCGCCACCACTTCTCCAAACTCATTCGGAGAGAAAGGTATTAAGGAATTAGGCGATAAAACGGGATTATAGGGACCCCGGTCTAGCCAACCCCTAATGAAGGTGTCTTACCACCGCCCCAATGGTGAATACTCAATGGGAACAGCCGGCCGAGTCCTGAGACGAGTGACCCCATTCCAAGTCCTCACTGGTGTGCCACCGAGGGGAAAATCCCTCCACCGGCAAGGTCGGAGGATGCTTTGCGGTGACTCCACAACGAATCTCGGAGGCGAAGTGGAGAAGGAACAACAATGAATACACATGAAAGTTGTCATCAACGAGGCTCGAGACGATTCTGCATTGTCTCTCGGTGAGGTGCCAATCGCTCTGTAAAGCCAATGACACCGCTTGATGCGATCGAGGCCTGAGAAGGAATCGCCCGGGGAGTTAACACTGGGCAATGAAAGTGCAATCCACGGAGTTGAGACTCCAAAGGATGCCACCTCAAGAGACCCCAAGACGATTGACACTTTGTCGAAGGGACCGTCTAAGGCCTCGGTGCGATTGAGACTCGTAGGAGGTAATGAAGGCCAACGGGAGGTTGAGACTTCCCGGTAAAGAGATCAAGCACAAAATATCCCTCCTGCTATCATTGATCCATCGAAAAAGAGATAAGTGCTCTTCACGATTCCCATGATAATCCGATGTAACTTTTCCGGGATCCGAAGATGAAGATGAAGGCCGAGTCATCCCCTATTGCGGATCCAAAAGACTCACCGAGGATGTTCCAACCAACGAGTAAGTCGACCTCAAGACTACTCGCCAAACATTCAACTTTGATGATGAGCCACCCATGGAAATCTCATCATCGTCCGATGACGCGATATGGCGGCCGAACTCATTTGGAAAAACCGAGAGGCCGAGGAAAGTCATTAAGGCAATGAGGCTCGGCAAGTCAATCGACTTCACAACAGACCACAGTGAAAACAGAGTCCAGTCACAGCTTGCGCAGGCTCCCCAAGGCAGCGGCGGTTCGACTCCACGGGGGACTTCACGAGCACCAATTATCATTGAACGATTCGATTGCCCGTGATGATCCTTTGTAGAATCATTTCCCTTCTCTCGGAGTACTGACCTCCCCGAAGAATCGACTAGAGATCGCAAGCGCTTCCACATACTGATCCTGTTATTCCATCGGACACCATTGTTCCAAATGACATGACTTTGAAGTCGTTTGGCGTCGGTGAAACAGAGGTGACAAATTGAAGTTCGGGAAGTTTTCAAAGCCTTATTTGCGAGATTGAAAAGATGGAGAGGCACCAGGCCTCACTGGACATGAGTGGATAACGAGAGACGCCAACCTTATTGGCGATTTGCGAGGCATAATAGTCGATCCGGAATAGTGGCAACAAATGACAGACAATGCGTGTGGAATAAGCTCGATATTTCAGGACATTGTTCAACAAGTTGCTAGTCATGGGCCGAGAAATGCTTTGATGCAAAGACAAAATTGCAAGAGCACATCGAACAAATGCATGAATCTCACACCTCGTAGATAAAGTTGTTGCATGAACATAATAAGAACGAGCTCTGGCGTGGAAGAGAACATGGATCGAAATTCGATCTTCTCATGGCCGAGTTGAAGTTAGTAGCAAAGGTGAATCCAATGCCACCCGCTCCGAGTTCCGTGCGGATACTCCGCAAAGAGATTGACGGGAACTTCGGCTATCGCCAGACTAGACTTCATGATTGCTAGCTTGTTTCGGGGTTCCTCTCTCCTTTGATGATGCCAAAAAGGGGAAGAGAATACCTAAAAGCGAAGGATCCGGCGAGAAGGAGGACACACCGTTGAAGGAAAGACAAATGAGAAGTAATAAGAGAGAAGAAAGGAAAATATGTTGAAGGGGAGGTTCGAAAGATGTGACCTTCATGATTGCTAAAACCCCAACAAGGTCTTGTCACAATGATATCATCAAGAAACTCCCGATGACTCGCCACTCCAACACTCTGCACGGTACCTTATGGTTGAAAAGAGAAAGCGGATTGAAGCGAGGGATGAAAGAAGTGGAAAGAAAGATGAATGCCCGAGTTATGGATATTCGAAACAACATGGAGGCATTCCAATAGACAAGAGACACCTATGCCATTTCGGATGCCGGAACCAAGCCAAGATCATTGATGAATTCAAGACGCTCGCATCCCGAAGGTTACTTTAAACATGTCCATGGCTCAAGCACGGATTTATCTTGGGAAAAGAGTCTCAAACTATGTGAAGAAGCCGACAGTGCGGCGGACTACGCGATCACTCTGCTGGTCACTCTGCTAGTCACTCACCGGGAAAAGACCCCCGATATAATACGCGCCTGAGCGGAGAGGAAGAAGCGTGGTGGAGAAGAGGTTTCAAACCTAGATCTCTACGCCAAAAACATTGAGTATATAGATCCGGGAAAGAAAGGATGGATCTATTGGGCTAGATTTGATTAAATAGCCAACCTGCAATTGGCTAAGAATAATGCTGAGTATGTGAAGAGAATTGAAGAGGAAAATAAGAGACAAACTCAGCTATGGGAGGAAAGGCAAGAAAGACTGAGAAGAGATGAAGGTGCCTGGAAGGCGTATGAGAAAAAGAAGGCAGCTGAAGATGAGAAGAAGAGAAAGAGGTCAGAAGATGACAGAGCTGAAGGAGATGAAAGAAGGAGGCAGCGAAGGAGATGAAGTGTTGATGTCCACCCCTTCATGTATTTTACTATGTAAATACATTCTATGTAAGTCTTCTGTACATCGAATAAAATTGTACAATTTCTATACTTGTGTAGATATAGAACAGCATGGTTACTTTAAGTTCTATTTAAGCTCTGATACATTTTCTTTTGGTTCAAGCTCTGATACACTTTGTAAACAGCTATGTAAAGAACAAGAATGTTATAATCAATAAAAGATCGATTCTAAGCATGCATTATGTGACTCTACATTTGTCTGTATGTATCTTTGTTGTTTAATTATTGTATGAATGTTTTAAGTTTTGGCATCATCAAAAAGGGGTAAATTGTTGGGAAATTATTTTGTAGATTTTGATGAATGCCATGTAAAACTTAGAATAGGAAGTTGGCACCCCATTCTTGTTAAAAATTGCATTGTAATAGATAGGTCGGTAGAGTTGAGTCAAGTCAGCTATGCCTGAACATGCAAGAAGACAACTGGAGACTAAAAGGAAGACTCCACTGTGAGGCAGCTGAGTGTGGCAAAGAAGAAAGACAGAACTCAAGGTGCAGCTAAGATGCAGTTGAGTGAAGTATCAGTCAAGTCAACTCAAGATAGCCAAGTCTCAAGTTGAAGTGTGAAGAGTCATCCATGATTGGAAGGCGACTCTAAGTCACCTGGGGAAGGCAAGGAAATGTAGTCAAGTCGAGATAATCGAAAGAGATCCGTTGCCGAAAATCAAGAGAATTACTTAAACAAGTAATACTTCCATACTACCTTTCTTGAAGTGCTCGGTCCCGAAGCATGCAAAAGGAATAAACCAATGGGAAGCATTGCACCGTGTCGAACTCAAAAGTCAAGAATCGTTCATACGAGGAACGTAAATTCCAAGGATCGCAACAAGACAAGCCAACGGCCACAAGTGACTTTCAAAAATAAGCTATCTCTTCAACTGGGCATATTTTTGAAAGATCACTATAAAAGGTGAGGAATCACTCGAGAGAAGGTTACCGACTAACCCACGAACATTCAAGCTAACATTTGAATCGTAACCAAGAATACTCTCAAGTTATTCAAGATCAATCCTCAAGCCTACATTACGAAGAAATCAATCCAACACTCACTGTGAAGGAAAGACAACTTCAATCGATTGAAGAGGAAACATTTGAAGAATCAAAGTGGTCTACATTCCACGAAGGATTGTAGAAAGGTTCAAGGTCGAACCAGGCTTAAGCTATTGGAGGGCTTCGTGATCAAATCCAAGGAACTTAAGCAAGTGGGATGTAGTAGCAAGGCAAATGCCCTGTGAAGAAGGCCGAGTCGTACGAGAAGCCACCTGTGACCAAGGCATCTCGGCGAGTCCCAAAGGATCAAGTCACCGTGTGATCAAGACTTGTATCCGGGATCATTAACCACTCGTATATTGATTAATACTTAGTGGATTCCTCCAGGGAGTTGGAGAAGAGAGGAGTAGAAGAATTACCCCATCTTGAACCTCTATAAAAACTTATTGTGTCATTTACATTTCAGCACTTTAATTTACGCATCTTATTTTTATATCTCTAATAAATTTGCTATCCAATTGATAATCAATCGAGTGCTAAAACCAAGTATTAAAACAAACTTAACCAAATTCAAGGGTGTTAAGTCTTCCGCTGAAAACATATCACGATCAAGTTAAGTCTTTTAGTCAAAACAAACTAAGTTATTCTATCAACAAATTGATCAGTGCATTGGTGACTAACTCTGTGATTAACTAACTTAGTTGTCCATCAAGGACTCAAATTTGAAGTATTAACTCGAACATTTTTAAAAGGACTAAATCAAAAAGTTGGTAAGGTTTATTCAACCCCCTTCTAAACCTTACACTCACACCCCTTGGACCTACAAGGATATTGTCGGGAGCGCCCTTTTGGCCAGGCAAGGCGTCCCTTTGAGCGGGCAAGGGTGCACCCTTTAGCCGGGCAAGGGCGCCTCCTTCAGCTCTCTGAGTTATTGAATGGAGCCCCTCTGGAAGGAGAGGTCTACCCTCATATCTTCTCAACGGTTTGCCTTCTTGCTTGGTGTTCCTGGCATTGGAGCCTGCGACTTCCACAAATCACTTCATGAAGTCTTGCGGTAACTCTCCTTCCGGTTGTTTTACTTGAAAAAGATGAGCCATGGTCTCTGAATACTTCCTTCTGATGGAGAATCATCGTGCGAAGGCAATATTAAGCTTGTCCATCCCAGTAATTAATCTAATTGGGAGATAATCAACCAAGTTAGTGGTGTTTGGTCAGTGTTGTCCAGACACTTTACAATAGGAAGCGTCCATCATGTTGTAGAGACCCGTTTTTGCATGGAGTTTGTCTAAGTGCTCCTAGTGGACCTCCGGTCTCATCATACTCTGGGAGACTGGAGTTCTTGATGCCCGAGGGCAATGGCTTGGCCAGGATGGCAGGGCTAGTGAACTTTCTCCCTATAGCGATGGTCGGCGAGTTGGCTTTGCTGATGTTTTACTGCCTGCGACTCTTCCACGGGCTTGTGAGCGTGAACTTGGAAGTGTTAGACTCCATTTCCAGCTTCTCTTCCAGCGGGAGCATGCTGGTCTCCTTGATGTTTTCCAAGTCCTTCATTTCTTTTAGCTTCTTCCCCAACCCCCCTCTCATATTCAATGTGACAATTCTTCTAGCTGATTCCAGGCTCTACATCAAGCAACTTAAGATTCTTCGGCTAGTGGAGGCTCTTCATGATTCTCGTCGCATTCTTCTTTTCTTCTTCCTTGACTTTCCAGGTCAGGTCTTTAGTGGTGGGCAGAGCCTGGGGCAGTCTCCCCACAACACAAGCCACAGCTTGATGATACAAAGCATTCCGTGACTTCTTCCAAAGAGCTTGAAAGGCTTCCCGGTCGTGAAACTTCTTCAGAGGCAAACCTCTCTCGCTGCAGCCGTGGCAACGTTCTTCCCTCGGGGATGTGGTGTCCTACCGAAAGGAAGAAAAATTTCTTCAATGGGCGAAGCTCCATCCGCCTCTTCTTCTTGCGGGGGAGGCAACATCCTTCCAATGGAGAGGTAGCTAGCCTCCCGCCTTCTTGATGGCCTTTTATCTTGCTGGTCTATGGCCCCAAAGCCTACAGCTTGGGATCCGGCTCCACGCGCTTGAGGTAGGATCTGCTTCTCCGTGTGCTTTTGTTGTTCCCACAGACAACGCCAAAATGATGTTGCTTTTTAGGACAGATCACTCAAAGTCAACGGTGCTCATAAAATCATCCTTTCCAATGGGGAAGTCTTCAAGTCTTCTTCTCCTGAAGCTGAAAATTCTTCAATTGGAACTTGCCTACACACATACGCAAATGTTAGGGGGGTCCCTGAGGGTTGCCGAGGGAGGCCCCTCCGACGCTTAAGTCAACTTGGTGATTGAGAGAAAATAATACAGTAAACTTATATTGAATTAAATGCGTCAGAGAGTATCAGACAAATCATACCTACAAATGAATAGGAGGCACCTTTTTATACCTGAGAGATGGACCATGTGGGTTGCGTAGGAGAAATCAGCCTATGGGGCAGTCCGTGTACGAGAAATCGGCATATGGGCCAGTCCCGGACTCCTTTGGACCGAGTTATTTTATTAAGATTCCATTGGACAATTAATATTAAATTAATACATAAACCGAATTATATATTAAATAATTAAATATCACTTTTGTCCACCAACAATATTCATGCTTGTTTGTTTGTATCAAATCATCATAATCTTAGAACAAAGAAATTTAGTTCATGCTTGTACATAGATTCATCAATTCAATTGAAGGAAATAAAATAGTTATAAACATCATAATGTAATAACAACAATCACCAATCAAATGAAAATCAGATAAATAATATGGAGAAAGATTACGATTTGATCTAGCCGCAAAATATCTCTAGTGGAAGAACAAGCAATCCCAATATTGGATGGAAGAGAAAATAACAAAAACTATGATTCAAAAGTTCTAAGAATAATAAGTGTTCGAAAATATGTGTTCCCTAAGTCCTATTTATAATCCTAGAGTCCTATATATATAAGGTGGAAGAGCCAAAAATCGTAAATAAATTGCAAATTTCGTGTTCAGCAAGTCTGCGCGTGCAACCGCACATCACACCACGCGCTCGCGCATCCGCCTGCTGCCATTCTACCACTGTCTTTCGCCCGCGGCCGCGCTCCTCTTGTGCGCGTCCACACGCCCTCGAAAATCACAATTTGACCTTGATGTATCTTATGAATTGTAGCTATATCTCTTGTATTTCCATAGGCTTTTAAATGACCTTAATATCAATTTCGCAGAGAGGTATATGGCCACAATACTAAGACGTGTCATTTATGAGTTTTCAACATATTATTTTCACTTTCACATGACTTTAACTCATCCAAACGTCTTCATTTACATTTAGTATCAGAAATAGACCTTGCAGAACATTGTCTTAGCTTTCTAATAGTATACGAATCATCACAATTAGACTTCATATGAAAACGTTATGCCCAAAATACGATGCCTGACGTGTTGCGCAAAATGACTTTTTCACGTTTCTTGCTCCAAAACTTGTTTTCTCCACCAGAACCTAGAAAATCAACAAAATAACACACCATAACACTAAAACATTTAATTTTCAAATAAAAACACGCCAAAAATTTGCATAAATGATCACACGAAACACGCACAAAAACATGCAAAACAGCTGGATATGTCACTGATCCATATGAGAAATCATCTCGTACATCTATTGTTGTTGTTGGGTGATTGCACCAAATTGCTGCAAATATTCAGTATGGTACTCATCAACAATAGCAGACAATTGGCATGTATCGTCCATTAAAGAACCCATGGACCTCCAACCGCTCAATCTTTTTGCTTAAATCCCACGTTTGCTTACCTCCTTGCCTAGAGGATTCCGGTCTATCTATCTCAACTTGTGGCTCATTCCCGGTCTCACCTCCTTATGCGGTTGCAACTTGTCCTCACCTCATAAGCCAATTACCCTTTCCCCGAATAGAGGTAGCATCTGGATTAGGGAGTTTAATTTTAGTTCGGTCCGCATATAGACGCCAATAATTTTTCCCATCAAACTGAATCATCTTCATGGAGGACAGGACAGTCAAATCAATCTTTCTCCCACCTTCTGCATTCTCATAAATACTAAAATCGATATTAAAGTGCTCCGTGATTGGTGTAATCAACCCTCCATTATAAATCCCCGTTTATATTGTTTTTTCACCCTGTCAAACTGGTGAGCGATAAATGCTCCAGCAATAGGCACCACCTCAGTGCCCGAAGCCATACACCATAAAATAAACATCTCATCCGTATGGATCACCCCCTTACTATCCTCCCTAGCAAACACCGTTTCCACCAATGTGCGTTGCACATATCAAAAAATGGGGATCCTAATAATTGAAGCGTTTGAGGTCCCTGGTGTATAAATCTTATGGTCAGTAATCTCTCTCCAAAATTTAAGGATATCAAACTCATCATGTTCTTCCATCCTGTAAGTTGGCGTTTAATATATCGCATTCAATTCATCTATTGTATGCTCTCTTGACTCATTCTCCATTCTAAACCTCACTCCCATCAAATTCCTCTTTCTAGTAACCAAATCAAAGCTACTCAAAAACTCAAGCGTTAGAACCACATAAGTACGCTAATTTCCATTCAATAATATATCCCAATCGATTCTCCCACATAAAGCACGAAAACCATTTAATAATCCTAAAGTAGTGAGGCAATGTTCATCGGGATTCCTTGTTGAAATTAGGTCACGGATGAAGAGAGTTTTCCTACGAGCTCGATGTGTTTCATCCGTGAGGACAATGTTGGATAATTCCGGCGTGTTCATCTCGTACTCCGGCTCGGTTTCGGAATTGGCTCTCTTCTTCTTCTAGTATTTCTCCTAGAACCACCATCTCTTCCTCTTGAAGCCATGAATTTGAGAATTAAACTTTGTATAAATCTAGAAATTTTTGAAATAACCAACTCAAATCTACTCAAAAACTCAAGTGTTAGAACCACATAAGAACGCCAATTTCCATTCAATAATATATCCCAATCGATTCTCCCACATAAAACACGAAAACCATTTAATAATACTAAAGTAGTGAGGCAATGTTCATCGGGATACCTTGTTGAAATTAGGTCACGGATGAAGAGAGTTTTCCTGCGAGCTTGATGTGTTTCATCAGTGAGGACTAAGGTTGGGCACGGACTTGGAGATTACCGAAACCGAACTGATATTCGGACCAAAAGATCTCCGAACTGAAAATATCCATTGACTTTTTGACATTCCCCGAACCGTACCATACCGAAAATATTTATGGTACGATTCTGGAGATTTTTCAAATACCCGTACCGAGAACCGTACCGAACCGTACCGAACCACTCCGAACCGAGGACCCGAAGATAGAACCGATCTTAAAGATTTTATATAAATACTACATTATTTCTATGTTGTTTTTATTTTGATATTGAATTAACAACAAACTATTTGAAATTAAATTGAATATAAAACATATTTCTGAAAAAACCATAATACTGCTACTATTATGAATTTTAAAAAACTTTGATATTAGTAATAGAGTAAATAATCTGAAATTGAAATTAGTTAAATGATTAGTAAATTGCACTTAAAAGAGAAACAAGTAATAGTATCATATTATAATAATATAAAAAATCATTTAATTTTTTTACCACATCACATAAATTGATTATGTTAAGTTGTTAAGTATGAGACATTGAGATTATAAATTTATACAAGTTTTTATTTTATTTTAATTTATGAAAACTATTAGTTAATTATATATGTTATGTGTCAATAGAAGGACAATTGCCCAAATAATATACTATTGTTGTATTATAGAGGTTATTAAGTTTAGAATTTTGGATTGTGTTACCTATTATAGTTTTAGTTTTTATTTTGAGACTACGCTAAAAAGATACTAGAACTTTAGAAGTATTTTCGTTTGGTGATTTTTATATTTATTTATTTTTTTTCCAAATTTGTATGCTCTATTTATGGTTAATCTCCGAATCTCCGTCCCGAACCGAATCGTGATGTCCCGTCCCATCAGAACCGAATCTCCGTCCCGAAGCATCCCAAACTTTCAGTATGGTTCGGGACGGAGATTTTTTCTATGGTTCGGTGCTGGAGATTTATTTTCAGAATCTCTGAACTTCGGGACGGTTCTGGATATTTCCAAGACTCCGAACCATCTTGTACCATGCACACCCCTAGTGAGGATGATATAGGAGAATTCCGGTGTGTTCATCTCGTACTCCGGCTTGGGTTCTGGAATTGGCTCTCTTCTTCTTCTAGTATTTCTCCTAGCACTACCATCTCTTCCTCTTGAAGCCATGAATTTGAGAATTAACTATTGTATAAATCTGGAAATTTTTGAAATAACCAACTCAAAGCTACTCAAAAACTCAGGCGTTAGAACCGCATAAGTACGTCAATTTCCATTCAACAATATATCCCAATCGATTCTCTCACATAAAGCATGAAAACCATATAATAATCCTAAAGTAGTGAGGCAATGTTCATCGGGATACCTTGTTGAAATTAGGTCACGGATGAAGAGAGTTATCCTACGAGATTGATGTGTTTCATCTGTGAGGACGATGTTGGATAATTCGAACGTGTTCATCTCGTACTCCAGCTCGGGTTCCGGAGTTAGCTCCCTTCTTCTTCTAGTATTTTTCCTATCACCACCATCTCTTCATCTTGAAGCCATGAATTTGAGAATTGAACTTTGTATAAATTTGGCAATTTTCGAAATTCTCACCCAAACTTCTTGAAGAAGAAATGAAGATGGAGAATTGGAAGGAGCTTGTGGTGAATTTCTTGAGAGGGAGAGATATGTGAACCCTAGCTTGAAGATTAGATGTGTGAACTGAGGAATTTGTGAGATGGGAGAGGTGTATTTGTAAGAAAATATTTGTACCAAGGATTGAGATGAGAAGAAATTGGATAAGTTTGGAGTGTTTTGGATTAAAAAGGAAGGAGAAAAAACTGAAACGGGCCGCACACGAATGGCCCGTGTATTCTGTCTGTTGTGTTTGTTATGCCCGTGTATTTTACATGGGTTGTTCGTGTAATCTATCTCTGTTTTTACAATTCACACCGGCGTGTCAATTATTTTTGTTTTTTCTTTTTTTAGAAAACTGGGAGAATGTCGTGACACCTCCTACACAACAACTCACATAAAAAAACAAAACTGAAAATTAAGTTAGTAAAAATCAAAATTAAATGAACAAAAGCGTTTAAAAATTTAGGTTGCCTCCCGAAAGCGCTAAGGTTTATGTCTTCAGCCAGACACCAGGTTTTCTTATTCCTTTCTCTGGACTGCATCGGTTGATGTCTTTGGGCCCTCGTATGTTGCACCACTCCTCAGATGAATGTCAGCATTACTCCCTAGAGTTTAATTCCGTATCGCTTGGGAATTCACCTTTTTGATGTTGGCTTCCGGCTGATGTAGTGATTTGGGCCACTTGTGTTCCAAAAGATTTCAACCTCGCATTGATGTTCATGTTTAGTTGAGCAACATGTTCCTCAATTATGTCTATTTTAGCCTCATATTTATTATGTCTATCTCTTGTCTCTCCAATAAATGAGGCTAACATCTCATCTACAAATAGTTTCTTTTCACTCGACTCTACCCTACCTTGATTTCCCATATTAAAACCCGAAGTGGATGCAAAATATTTCTATTGTTAGCATAAGAAATATTTTTTGTGGTTTCGTAGCCCCAAATGATAATGTGTGGGTGCATGATTGTTCCTATAGTTCTTATTGAAGTTTTGTCCCACAAAATTTTCCTCTTCTTCAACAACTGATGGTTCTCTCGGAGTCGCTTGTTGGATCGCGTTCAGCTTCATACTTAGCATAGACACTTGTTCGGTTAGCATGTCATTCTTTTCCTCATCATGAACCTCTGCCACTCGTTTTGACATTAGATCTCTTGGATGGCAATTGGTAACTATTCTTTGCTATCTCCTCAAGTAATTCTAGTGCCTCATCCGGATATTCACCTAATAGAGCACCTGCAGATGCAACATCTATAATAGTTCTTTTGTTTTTACTTAAACCTTTTAGAAATATTGCACTTGTTGGTAATCAGGATATCCGTGTTGAGGACACTTTCTCAGTAACTCCCTGAATGTGTCCCATGCCTCATACAACAGCTCTCCATCAAACTGCCTAAACTAAGCGATCTCGCTTTTCAATTGTGGTGTCTTACTTAGGGAAAAGTAATTAGCAAGAAATTTCTTACTCAATTCTACCCAATCCGCAGTGGGTGGTGTCAATGAAGATAACCACCACTTAGCCTTATCACGTAGAGAGAATGTGAAAAGGCGGTATCGAATAGTATCCTCAGAAACACCATTCATCTTTATTGTGTCACAAATTTCTAAGAATTGCACCAGACGCGCATTCAGATCCTCAACGGCTCTCCCCCCAAACTGGTTTTGCGACACCATTTGGATCAAAGCTGGTTTCAGTTCAAAGTTATTTGTGTTGATCGGCTGACAGGCCACTCCCCCGTATCTCAGATTAACTTCCGACTGGAATTAATCTCTTATGGACCTTCTCACAGGCTTTTCCTCTATCATATTCTGTCTATTAGCACCCGATGGTACCAACGGACGCTCCTCATTGTTTCTATTATTCACACCATTCCGACCGTTTTCCTCTGCCATTGGTTTTGACATTTTCCTCAATTGTTTTGATGTCTTTTCAATCTCCAATTTAATGGGTATCGATTCAACTGATCGGGAACGTGTGATCATGCACTATCTGCACTCAACAAAAACAATGTTTAAAATAAAAACTAAAATAGTGCTTCAATTAAGATTGAACTACTTATTACTATATTTATATTGGATCTCTCAATCCCCAGCAACGGCGCCAAAACTTGATCGTGAAAATCATTTCACTAAACTGCAAGTATACAGTGTAGCTAGCAGATAGCCGCGAGCAAGGTCATATTCCTCAGGGATTGAATATGATACACATAAAGTATACTAAACATCGTACTCCAATTTTATTGAAGCGATCAAAATCAAAAAGTTTTTTTTATCTAAACTAAACCTAAATTATCAAGTAAAAATATATAATTATTATTAAACAATCAAACTTCACAAGATTTTAAATAATTACGAAAAGCAATTCTAGGACTATGATCTTAACATACTTCATGAATATTAATTCCAATTAACGTTTCATCAAAAGCAGTTTCTGTGTATCTATGGGTTCAATTCCTAAAGTAGTTTATTCCCTCTCCCGAGTTCAAACAAACCGTTGATTAATAAGAATTTGAAGTATCCCTACTCAACAATTAATATCAACTCAAAAAAGCATCTAAAATTGAAGTAAGCCCCCACAAACGTTACAGGTCTCCCGACTCAATACATGTTTATGTTATGAATTGGTTTATCATAAGTTAGATCTCATCTCCCAATTTTGAACTAACAAATAAGATATGCAAATTATTGTCCAGATAATCTACAAGAATTAAGCAGACGAATTCATAAATAGAAGACAAGAAACCAATTAAGAAAAAACAATCAAATTAGACTTAATATGAATCCACAGTTTCGATCATGCTCTAGGATCAAAAGATCTAGCCTAACATATGTGATTGCAAATTCATATACAAATCTGAAAATAAATAGTCAAACATCGAATTAAGTACAGAACAAAAGCTCTAAACTATGATTATGGAACCCTCTTTGTGTAGATAGATCCTTCTTCACAATCTTGAACCCTTGTGCCTTCGTAGTTGGAAGAGGTCTTGTATTGTTTTTTGTTGTTTTGTGTATTTTCTCCAAGCATTTTGTGTGTAATTCTATATCCAGCTTTAAAGTTTGGTCTTCCTTTTATAAATGATTTGATAGATCCCTAGTAGAGTCCCGATGAAATTAGGAAACAAATCAGCTCGCGTACAAAACACATGATCGTGTAGTTTCACACGGCCAGGTCGTGTATTCTATTTTGGTCTCTGTTTTTTCCATGAACACTTCACACGGTCGTGTACTTTTACATGGGTGGGTCGTGTACTTTGTCTCTAAAATTCTTCCCTCAAACAAGTCGCACGTACATGTAAAATTACACGAAAGCAATTCACACATCCGTACTTTGACATGGGCAAACCGTGTGTTTTGTTCTTCCTCGTTTTCTTCGCGTATTTGATCGTCTCTTGGCATTTGACATTCTTGTTTTGGTCGTTCTACTGATATCTTTTCATATAAAGCTCAGTTTCTGTAAAAACATACAAGAATACGCAGTACCACACCCAACAAAGGAAACCAACCAAAACACACTAAATATTCATGCAAATGTGTCAAATATATATCAAAATAAGCCCCTAAATTCACTTATATTTTACACTTATCAGCCCCCAACAAACTGATGGACAAACTAAAATAGTCAATAGAACTTTGTCTCAATTACTTCGAGCTTTGATTGAAAAGAACTTAAAGAATTGGGAAGATTGCTTGTCATTTGCTAAGTTTGCATATAATATAGGAGTGTAAATTACATTACTCCTTTTGAAGTTGTTTATGGATTTAATCCTTTGAGTCCACTTGATCTTGTTCACATCCCTGTTGAAGAATGAGCCAATATCCCTATTGAAGAGTGAGGCATGTCTTGATATAAAAGCTAAGGCAGAATTGGTGAAGTTGCATGAAAAGGTGAAACTCAATACGGAGAAGAAAATTGAACAATATGATAAATAATCCAAGAAAGACTGAAAGCAAGTTATTTTTCAACCAGGAGATTGGGTATGGTTGTACTTGAGGAATTAAAGGTTTCCAACCAAGAGAAGGTCTAAGTTTCACCCAAGGGGAGATGAACCATTCACGTGATTACAATGAACAATAACAATGCCTACATGATTGATCTTCTAGGTGAGTATAATGTGAGTGCTACTTTTAATTTGACTGATCTTACTCCTTTTGATGCAGAATCAGATTCGAGGAGGAATCCTTTTCAAGAAGAAGGGATGATTGAGACCATCCCAAGCAACTAGCTCCAAGAAAAAGAGATCCTTTGAAGATTCATGGAGGTCCAATCACGAGGACAAGAGCTAAACAAATCAAGCAAGCTTTGATGACTCTTATTACTGAAATTAAAGAAAAGGTTCAAGGGAACTCACTAGAAGGCCAAATAATGAATGTTCTTCAAGTTGTTGGGGCAGAATGCATCTAATAAGTGGGCTCAAGCATGGATTCAAATTGCAGACTTAATTTGGAGATTATGGGCCCTGGTTTTCGTTCAACACATGAAGCCCAAGAGGAGTGATCTTTCATTTTGCTTAGAATGGTCAATTTTCAGCTTTTGTTAGTCAAAGTGTACTCTTTAGTAAGTTAATTATGGTCAAGAATGACTCTCGAATAATATATCTAGTCAAAGAGTCATTTTCTATCTTCTAAGTCTAGTAAATGTGGTCAAGAGGTATCTTCAAATCCCATGCATAACCAAATTCGGGATTAACATTGAAGAATTATATTGTAACTTTTATAAGCATGGCATCCTATGTAAAAACAAGAAATGATTGATATTTGAAATTGACATTTGCCATTGTGAGTTGAAATTCTCTTTGTAGAGTTTTCAATTGTTTAAGCACTTATCAAGATACTTGAGCAATCTTGTGGCGTTCACCATACCAAGGTTCTAGGTTGATCATAAAGCCAATGGGTCAAGGTTATGAAGCTCTAGGTAAGATCAAAGTAGGTCACCAATCTAGGGTATCCGCTACCTACTTATATACGATGGGTTCTTGAATCGTTATATTCAATGGATCCTTTGTTATATCCGTATCATTATAAAACTCCAAAAATTTCATATCATGCATAGTTATGGCTCTTAACCCCAGAATACTGTAAGTCCAGGCGGCTACGATAATCTAGAGGGGGGGTGAATAGATTATCTCCATCTTTTCAATTTCGCCCTCTTTTTGCAATCCAATGCTCAAGCACAATGATAAAGGTGCGGAATGTAAACAACACACGTTGATTTAAAGAGGTTCAACCCACCTAGGGCCTAATCCTCTACCACCCCAAAGTATATCCGGATGGATTTCAAAGAAAAAGAATTTTATTAATTACCAAAATTAATACAAATTCAACTTACAACACCTTGAAGAGCACCACACTCTTCTTCAACACCACCTTTGGAGATTACCACAATCTCCCTTTGAAGATTACCACAATCGTCCTTCAACGGCACCTTGTGAAGATTACCACAATCTTCAACCTTGAAGAATACCAAATTCTTCAACACCTCAATAAGATCACCACAATCTTCTTCACCTATCACCTAGATCATCCAAGTGTGTTCTTACCACAAGAACACTCACAAGGATATCTTGTGTTTGAATGATAACCAAAAATCAAGATTACAACTCAATAATGAATATTACAATTTGAGTGCGAAGTGTAATCAAGAATAGCCTAGACCTCAAAGATGTGAAAGTGATAAGCTAGGCAAATTTACAACAAGAATAATAACAATGAAATACCAAGTATATGCTTGAAGTGTATCTTGTTGTGTTGTATCTCAATTGTTGTATTGGTTGCTCCAAAACTTCCTCTATTTATAGGAGATGATTGATCAAGCATAGGCTCCTCTTGGGGATTGAAAATCTACAGAAAAATACAATTAAAATCAAGAATATAGCTGTTAGAAATCAATCCCACAATTTAAGGAAATGTGTCTCACACAAACGGTCATATTTTTTTTGTCAATACATAGGGCAACCGTCGCACGAAATAAGGGAAATAAGAACACTTTGAAAATTTCAACAGGCGGCCACGGCGACATAGGCTTCGACCGGCCGACCCACTGTCTCAACCGGTCCCCTAATTAAAAAGACGAAGAGATTTTGTTCTTTTCAATGCCAAACATGCAGTGTGGTCGGACGACGGCCGACGCCTGCGGATGGCCGTCGACTGCCTATTTTTACTTCCGTCTCATTTTCTGTTTCTAAAAACATCTTCAGTACGGGTTGCCCTATAGGGCGACCGTCGCCACGAGACAAAATGTTGTCCAATTTTAGTCGAAAATAAAACTCAAGAAAAACTCCGAAAATTTAGTAAAAACATTTTAAACCGATCGAGAGTATTTAGACAATATTTGGAAATCTTGTTATAGGAGTAAAAACCCATTGATACAAAATTATTAAAAGTGTTGTCCATTATTATCAAAAATAAACTTGAGGAAATACTCCGGAAAATATTAAAACCATTTTAAATCATTTAGGAGTATTTGGACAACCTTTAAAAACGTTGTTTTGTGATAAAATAAAATCATCAAAATTAAGATAAAAACATGTATCAAACAATCTCCCCCTTTTTGATGATTACAAACCAAAACAATTTTAACAAAAAAACTAAGAGAGCAATTTTAGAAATGATTTTCCGGTAAAAACATTTGACCGTTTGGAAGCAACCAAAATTTCCAAAAATATTAAAGCAACCAAGTAGGGAGTAAATATTTTCAGTAATAAGCACAAGCTCCCCCTATCAACAAGCATATCAAGAATAATGTAAAAGCAATTTTCCATGAGCTAAAAGCTTTAGCTTTTACAATTTGTTCAAGAGCTTATAAGCTCCCCCTGTCACAAAACATCATTAAACAATTAAATAAGTCCATCAAGCAACAATTGGACTAAAAACAAATCACAACTTATGGCTTTTATGAGCCATAGCTTATAGCTTTTATGACAAGCTTTTATTAGCTTCTTTGAGCTAATGAGCCAATATCCTGTTTCTCCCCCTTTGGAATCATCAAAAAGAATGTTAGGATGGTGAAAACACCATACAATAATATCAAAGCGCGCCAAAGGGACGGTTTAATAACCGTTTGAGCAATTAAAGCATACTAATCCAAGGAAAATGGGAGAATTGAAACATAAGAGATCCATAAGCTCATTAGTTTAGCTAAAAACATGATTTCAAAAAGATTTTAAGACATTTTGAAGCAAGAGAATCATGTAGAAGTTGAAAGTTTCATTGCGATATTTCAACAAACACCTTGTGTGCGTGAAAAATAGAAGAGGTTGCATATAGTCCTTGTAAAGGTTTCAAGCCAAAAAATTTACATATCATCAATCAACCTCATTCCAAAGCTCAATAAGATCATATGCAACATATGCAACATTTGTTCATCAAATAAGAAGCTCAAAGTGGATTCTCAAGGGTTCAACCCATTGAGATAAGCTAAGAATGATCAAGGCATTACAAATGCCAAAAATTAGAACATCTATCAAGTAATAAGTCATGCCTTAAACAATATATGTATCAAATGTCAAATGTCCCAACATATCCAACTAAGCATAATGATCAAAGCATTAAGAGAAGCACTTTTACCATCAAGTACTTCATACCAATTATCAAACAATGCTTTAGAGTATTTTTACCATCAAATACTCCATCAAAGTCATGATCATCCACAAGTCATTATCAACTTGCAATTTTAACCCTTTTAAGAAAGACAAGCAAATATCATTAGTACAAATGAGTTTTACAAAAGTTCATCAAAATACAAAGCAACATTAATGAAAATGCTAGAAAGTAAAGGGGGTGGGGACATCATTCCTCATCCGAGGAGAAGCAAGTTCCGGGAATAAGGTCTTTGATGAATTTCTTCAATTTGCCGATAGACTTTTTCAAACTAGAATTTTCCTTTTTCACAACCCGGAGCTCTTTTCTAAGAGAGGCCACATCTCTAAATGTTTCTCTTTCCACTTTGGCCATTCTCTCTTTGAGATTTAGATCTTCAACATCCAACTCGTCTTCATCTCCTTCCTCATTTTCTTCCTCCCTTATTTCTTGTTCATTTCCCATATTTTCTTCTTCATTTTCCTCTTCATCATCTCTTTGTTCGTCAAACTCACCTCTTCCAATATTTTCAACCTCATTGTCATTAAAGAAATCATCCCGAGGTTGTTGTTGATGTCGGGCACGTCCCCTAGTGGCTTTGGTAGGAACCCGTGGTAAATGTCGTCGCATTCTTACCATTTGTAGAATGTTGGCATTATCAAAATCATTGTGACGAATTTCGGTATTCATTTCTTTTTCCGAGTATCCCGATAAGTATAAGAGTCGGTAAATCAAATTTCCCAAGGTATATTTTTTCTTGGTAAGCTTTCTAGATTCCAATAAGCAATATACAAAAATTGCCCCATAATTTACTCTTTCTCCTCGAACAATCTTATAGGTGAGAAAGAGTTCGAGATTACTCGGAAGTTTTATTTCCTTTCCACAAACACAATAGGAGCAAATGATAGATATAATCCGATAATTTGGCGGCATTGCCGAGTATGTCACTTCGGGATATACTCCTAAAAAGGTTTTCACATCATCTAGTGAAACACCGAAAACGTTATCATCCCAATGAGCGCAATCCACATTGACCACTCCATCATTTGGCACGTTAAAGTGATTACAAATATCGGCCAATGTCCATGAAAAATGCCTACCATTAACAAATGTGTGAAGTTCCAAAGGATTATCTATCGTAGCATCAACAATCCACATATTTGCATAGAAAAGTTTTATAAGCTCGTCGTCATAGTGCAAACACGGATTATCCCAAAGTGAAACCCATCCTTGAATTTCAAAATAAGCTCTAATATCCGGAAATTCATCATGAAATGCTTGAAAACGAACCATACGAGTGCACGCATTTTCTTATCATTCAATCTAATATTCTCATAATGTTCCTCCAAGTTTATTTAAAAATCGAAATCTATTAGCTATAGAGGAGGCTCGTAGAGGAGTGATAACTTACTAGAGTCCCAATGAATGCTCGATTTTGAAACCCCGGCTCTTAATTCGACAATCTCCTCTTCTGTAAGCCGATTTTGATAGTCTCCTTGTAGAGTATCATCTTGTTGGGGATTGGAAGAAGATTCTCCCCTTTGCCTCCTTCTCCTCTTTTGAGGATTTCGTTCGGTAGAATTTCTTGGAGGTGCCATATATGTAAGATTCTTGTGAAAATAAGAAGATTAGCAACAAGAATCGTGAAAAATGATGAAGAATTGAAGATTTTGAAGAAAGGGGATGAAAATTCGATGCTATAAGGGTTTGGGGATTTTTTTGTTCTCAGAATGAACGAGGCGGAGAGCGTTTTTATCGAAAAAATAGCACTGGCGACCGGCCGAGGTAGGGGCGGCGGTCGATGTGCGGGCGACCGGCGCCCTCGCTTTGACCGACCCCCTGTAATTTTTCCTTTTCCCAGAGTTTTCCAAAACTCTATTTTTCACCCCAAAAGTTTTAAAACTTTGCAAAAATATAATTTTGGACTATATCCAACAAATATGGGTTTCGGGAAAACATATAAACGATAAAATCGAGACTAAACACGTAGTGCCTTTTTAAAGAAAATATTTGCAAGATCATTTAGGGGCACTTAAGGGGTCAAAATGAAATATCTTGAAAGATATGTGCATAAATATAATATCGAGTTTTAAGGTAAATACGATTGAACGTACCTCGATAGTTTAAGAAACTTGATGACGTAATAGCCAATGAGCATGAGATATGTATCCTACACAATTCTTGGACAAAATTTGCATAGAAAATACAAGTGTAGGAAAGTAATAGGAGATATCAAAAAAGAGCTTATGCTATAAAATTTCATAAGAGATAATAAGCCACATAAGTCTAATTAAATGCTCAAAAGTTTTAGAAAATCATGCAAGGTCTTCCTTTTTTTTAAAAAAATTTGAAACTTACAAATATATAAAGGACCTACATTGAATATAAATACTTGAAGACTCATTTTGCAATTAAGACACAAAAAAAATGCATAAAATAAAATGCATATATGAATATGGAGATACGGTTTACCAATTACGCCGTTTCCATGGGTTGTGTCTTTCCCATTGTTGATGATATCTTCCCATTGAGAAGTCACTTTGTTGATGATGACTTCTTTGATTACTCCATGTCCAAGGTTTGTTACCTTCACGTTGTTGATGATCTCTTCTTCTTTGAAAATTATCTTGATGATGTCTTTGCCATTTCCAAGGACTATGTTCTTCCCAATTTTGATTATATCTTCTTCTTGGAAATTGGCTTTGTTGAGAATAGTTTCTCCTTCTTTGATCAAATGAAATGGTCATTTGATGTCTTCTTGGCGGTATGAATTTTTTTCGATCATTATTTCGCCGGGTACCTAATATGACATTATTTTGTGGTACCCTCATGTGTTTGGATCCTTTGGGATTAGTTTTGAGACTTTTAGGTCTCCAATGATAATTAGAGCTATTTCTAGCTCGACAAAAATTAGCCGTATGACCCTTTTTACCGCAATAGACACATGTAATAATTCTAGGAGCATAATGACCAACATGCTTAGAGACTTGATTCTTTTTCATGTGATTGACATCCTTAGGCTTATGATCAAGTTCTAGCTTCGAACAATCAACAATCTTGGTCATTTTATCGGTACTCAAGTTGGATTTAGATAAATCATTTTTCAAGCAATTTATATCCTCAACAAGAGTACTATTTTCTTTTTCAAGGTTTCTAACCTTGTCAAGTGTGGTGGTGTGAGCACATGATAGTGATTCATAGGAAGTAAGTAAACTATCCTTATCATTTTTCAAAATATTGAATTCCTTTTTCAAATTTTTGTATTTAACAAGTAAGCTTTGGAATTCATTTTGAAGTTCTTCATAATCATTTTGTAAATCACTATAGTCATTTTGAATGACGATATCATAGGAAGTAGATGGTTTAAGACATACCTCGTTTTCTTCATTGATGCCCATAAAACAATATTCAACTTCTTCATAATTGGAAGTTGTAAGAGGCTTGTTCCTTATATTTGAACTTGTACCCCTTTGAGAAGTAGATGCTTTTGTTTGACTCCTTTCATTTGCAACTACTCCATAGATGGCTTCTAATTTTTGCCATACTTCATGTGCCGATTTTATTCCTACAATATGTTCATATTCCAAATTAGTAAATGAACAATACAAAATATTGAGAGCTTTACCGTTTGAGGAGATGATTTTCTTCTCTTCATCATTGAGCTTTTTGAAGCCTTTTGAGGTGTGTGGTGTATCTTTCATCGGAATGGATTCTCCGTTTATGACGGTGTTCCAAATGTCGAACCCGCAACCTTGTAAGTAGCATTCTATTCTTTCTTTCCAAAAAACAAAATTTTTGGAGTCAAATAGAGGTGGCTTGGTGGTGGAGGTGCCGGATAGATGAGCTTCGTTCGTAGCCGACGATCGTTTCTCTTCACTCGCGATGTGAAACGAGCTAGCCAAAGAGTTTGGCTTTGATACCACTTGTAAGTCCAAGCGGCTACGATAATCTAGAGGGGGGGTGAATAGATTATCTCCATCTTTTCGATTTCACCCTCTTTTTGCAATCCAATGCTCAAGCACAATGATAAAGGTGCGGAATGTAAACAACACACGTTGATTTAAAGAGGTTCAACCCACCTAGGGCCTAATCCTCTACCACCCCAAAGATATCCGGATGGATTTCAAAGAAAAAGAATTTTATTAATTACCAAAATTAATACAAATTCAACTTACAACACCTTGAAGAGCACCACACTCTTCTTCAACACCACCTTTGGAGATTACCACAATCTCCCTTTGAAGATTACCACAATCTTCCTTCAACGGCACCTTGTGAAGATTACCACAATCTTCAACCTTGAAGAATACCAAATTCTTCAACACCTCAATAAGAAGATCACCACAATCTTCTTCACCTATCACCTAGATCATCCAAGTGTGTTCTTACCACAAGAACACTCACAAGGATATCTTGTGTTTGAATGATAACCAAAAATCAAGATTACAACTCAATAATGAATATTACAATTTGAGTGTGAAGTGTAATCAAGAATAGCCTAGACCTCAAAGATGTGAAAGTGATAAGCTAGGCAAATTTACAACAAGAATAATAACAATGAAAGACCAAGTATATGCTTGAAGTGTATCTTGTTGTGTTGTATCTCAATTGTTGTATTGGTTGCTCCAAAACTTCCTCTATTTATAGGAGATGATTGATCAAGCATAGGCTCCTCTTGTGGATTGAAAATCTACAGAAAAATACAATTAAAATCAAGAATATAGCTATTAGAAATCAATCCCACAATTTAAGGAAATGTGTCTGCTGTTAAACGGTCATATTTTTGCTGTCAATACATAGGGCGACCGGTCGCACAGAAATAAGGGAAATAAGAACACTTTGAAAATTTCAACAGGGCGACCGGTCGACATAGGCTTCGACCGGTCGACCCTGCCTCAACCGGTCCCCTAATTAAAAAGACGAAGAGATTTTGTTCTGTTTCAATGCCAAACATGCAGTGTACGGTCGACCAGGTCGACCACCGCACGGCGAGCCGGCCGACTACCTATTTTTACTTCCATCTCATTTTCTCGTTTCTAAAAACATCTTCAGTGCACGGGTTGCCCTATAGAGGCGACCGGTCGACACGAGACAAATGTTGTCCAATTTTAGTCGAAAATAAAACTCAAGAAATACTCCGAAAATTTAGTAAAAACATTTTAAACCGATCGAGAGTATTTAGACAACATTTGGAAATCTTGTTATAGGAGTAAAAACCCATTGATACAAAATTATTAAAAGTGTTGTCCATTATTATCAAAAATAAACTTGAGGAAATACTCCGGAAAATATTAAAACCATTTTAAATCATTTAGGAGTATTTGGACAACCTTTAAAAACGTTGTTTGGTGATAAAATAAAATCATCAAAATTAAGATAAAAACATGTATCAAACAAATACTACATGGTACTCCAAAGTAAAACCATCATTAATATCTATCAATTCATCTCTACATCCTAACAAAATCCTAACAAAGCAAGTATACTAAAGTAATAAAGGTGTAAATGCAAAATCCTTTCAATAAAAACTCCACGTGCTCTACGTGCAATTCTTATATGAAATGCAAAGAAGGTTAATATACTTCCCAAAGATAAACGAATAACCTCCCAAACTTGTTTGGGACCATATATCAAAATAGATAGAGAGAGCATTGATTTAATTAAGAAAAGCATAATAACCACTCACAGTTGGTTTATTGGTATGGCGAAGGCGGGTAGAACAGTCTTGACCGCTTTGCCATTGCTCTATTCTTTTCATAAAAACTCTAGTATTTGCATTTGCCCTTGCTCAATATTATCAAGTAGTCGTCGACTTTCAGCTTGAAAATTTTCAAAATGTTCACGCAATTTTACACATTCACCCATCGGAAAAAGTTCACGTTTGTCTCAATAACTAATCAAGATAACATAAATAAAGCAAATAAAGTGTCTCAAGTAAAATTTAAACTACTTAGTACTGTATCTATGTTAATTATCTCAATCTCTAGAAACGATGCCAAAAAACATGTTCGCTCAAACTTATTAAGCTAAACCGCAAGTGTATGGTGTAGTTAATAGATAGTGGTAAACAAGATCGTATTCCGCAATGATTGCTTAAAAAACACATATTATCGCAATCGTAGCAGGCTCAATTTTATTGAAACAACCAAAAATATGAGAATGAATTATATAACAATTCAAATAATAAATTAAATAAACAAACAACTAAAAATTTCACATGTAGAGAGTTAATCAAGGAATAAAAGTGATCCTAGGATTATGACTTCGACATTCATCTCTAAATTATATCCAATTGTATTTCACAAAGCTAATTATACCTTATCTATGGACTTGATTCATATCCTAGTTCATTCCTCTCTCAAACAAACAAACCATAGATCAATAATGAATCGCTAGAATCTCTACTCAACAATTAATATCGACCCCCAAAAGCATATTAAATCAAGTACCAAAATCTCATAAACATCATAAGCAACTCAACTCTACAATTATTTATATTGTGACTTCTTTAATCTGTTGTTGGAACTTATATCTTGAATTATGAATGAACATATTAAACATGCGAATTATCAATCAGGTAATCCACAAGAATTAAGCATAAGAAACCATATATATATAGGCAAAACAAGCTAATACGAAATAAACAAATCGAATAAAAACCAAACACACAGTCTACATCATATCCTAGAATCAAAAGAAAATTAGCTAGATATGTTAGTTTGCGAACTCATGGACCAATCCATAAATGACATGGTTAACGTGAAAAGAAAGAAAGAAAGAGATAGTAATTATATTCTATGATGATAAATTTCCCTGGCTTGGATAAATCCGTCTTCAAAATCTGGAATCTTGGTGTCTTCCTTGACAATCCTCTTGTGTGGCTCACCACGGTCTCTATTTTTTTCTCAAGTATGGCTCTCTTTCTCTCTAAAACAATATTTCTTTGTTAGAACTTATATTCTTCCTTTTATAGTCGTTTCTAGGTCTCTCCAACTTAATCTAATCAAAAAAAAATAAAAATCCATCAAACAAAGCCTTCCCGCACAACCCGTGCGCCACCACACGGTCTGGTCGTGTGGTTCCACATGGATGTGTGTTCATGCACGACCATGTCGTGTGGTTCCAGACTGCCCGCCCATGCACCGCCGCACATCCTGGTCATGTTGTTCTACACTGCCCATGTGGTTTTGTACAACCGGGTGATGGGGTTCATGTTTGCCCAAAAATCCATCTATGGAATTTGTTGGACACACCCAACCAAATTGCTTCCAATTCTTGAAAGTTTTATTAGTCCGTCCAGACACAGACCTACATTCCCTCCTAATGGGGCACGTGGCCCCATAGTTTTTTTTTTTAACTTATATATATAACTATTTATTATTTATGTTACATAATTTTTATAGTTATAACACCACCAGTTCTACCACAAAGTATTATATAAATATTATTAATTTTTTTATAAATTACATAGCATTAGGTTAATTGTATGCCCAAAACTATAATATTAACTACATTATAACATTATGAAATAAAAAGAAACTATTATAATATTATTAAAACAAGTGTTAATAGTGTTATATATAACATTATTATTAGTGCTATATAAAATTTTAACATCTAAATATTAATTAGTAAAGAAAACAAGTGTGTCTCATTAGTTATTTATGATGTAGTTTATAATTGTATTATTTTGTGCTCCCATTGTAAAAAATTCATGGATCTATCCTTGGGTCCATCTTGCTCGTGGCGTATCCTTTGTGACATCCATTGATATCATGCTCTATTCTACTTCTATTTCGGCTTTATTTCCTACAAAATATTATAACAATCGCAAAATTACGCCCAACAAATGAAACCAAACAAAATATGCCAAATATATGTGTGTGTGTGTGTGTATATATATATATATATATATGCAAATGCACCAATTATATGTTGAATTACATATCAAAATGCATGCATAAAAATCACTTATCAACAATTACCCTATCTACAACTTTTTTTATTAATTTATTTTCAAAATAAGTGATTTTTCCATATAAATATTGTTTGATAAATGTTTTTATCATGATTTTGATGATTTTGTTTTAAAGTGTTTTTACACCAAAACAATGTTTGAAAATATTGTCCAAATACTTCCGATTGTTTTAAAATATTTTTACTAATTTTTCGGAGTATTTCTTCAAGTTTATTTTCGACAAAAATTGGACAACACTTCCGTTTCGCATTGGACCGGTCTCCCTATAGGGCAACCCGTACCTGGAGTTGAGTTTTGAAATAGAAAAACGCAACGGAAGTAAAACAAGGAGGTCGACCGGTCAACCGGTGGCGTCGACCGATCGCCCCAGGGTCGACCGGTGCCTGGAAGTTTCATTTTGAGCACAGACCTCTCTGTTCTATATTTTGGACACCCCTAACCGGTCAACACAGGTGGTGACCGGTCGGACCCCCCGTCGACCGGTCCCCCTGTGTATGTTTTGTGAAAAATACTTTCAAAACTTATCTCTGCGTGACCGGTCGCTATAGGTGTTTGACAGCAAAATATCCGTTGAGTTTGCAGACAGCTTTTCCTTAATTTGTGAGATTTATTTCTAAAGCTATATTCTTCATTTGTCTTGCAATTTTTTTACAGATTTCAATCTCCTAGGATGAGCCTATTATGTTCAAGACATCTTCTATAAATAGGTGAAGATTTGAAGCAACACAACAAGAGAGAAAACTACAACACAACAAGATACACTCAAGCAAACATATTTGTTCTTCATTGTTATTATTCTTGTTGTAATTTGCCTAGCTTATCACTTTCACATCTTGAGGTCTAGGATTGATTCTTGATTACACTTGCACTCAATTTGTATTATTCATTATCGAGTTGTAATCTTGAATTTCTGTGGTCATCATTCAACACAAGATATCCTTGTGAGTGTTCTTGTGGTAAGAACACACTTGGGTGATCTAGGTGTTAGGTGCAAGAAGATTGTGGTGATCTTCTTATTGAAAAGTGTGATGCTCTTTGAGGTGTTGAAGAATTTGGTATTCTTCAAGTCGAAAGATTGTGGTAATCTTCACAAGGTGCGGTTGAGGATTGTGGTAATCCTCAAGTGAGATTGTGGTAATCTCCAAAGAGGTGTTGTTGTATTAATTGTGGTAATTAATAAAATCTTTTTTTCTTTTTGAAATCCATCCCGGAGATACTGGGGTGGTAGAGAATTAGGCCCTGGGTGGATTGAACCTCTATAAATCAACGCGTGTTATTTACTTCCCGCACTTTCATTCACCCCCCTCTAGATTATCGTAGCCGCTTGGACTTACAAGTGGTATCAGAGCCAAACTCTTTGGCAAGCTCGTTCCACATCGCGAGTAATGAGGAACGATCATCGGCTACGAATGAAGTCAACCTTTTCGGCGCCTCCACCAACAAGCCACCACTATTTGATTCCAAAAATTACACATTTTGGAAAGATAGAATGGAATGCTATCTACAAGGTTGCGGGTTCGATATTTGGAACAAGGTCATTAATGGTGACTCCATTCCAATGAAAAACACACTTCAAACCTCCAAAGTCCTCAAGGAGCTCAATAATGAAGAGAAGAAAATCATCTCCTTAAATGGTAAATCTCCTAACGTTATTTATTGTTCACTTACCATTTTGGAATATGATCACATTGTAGGAATTAAATCGGCACATAAAGTATGGAGAAAATTAGAAGAAGTATATGTAAATAAAAGGAGCCACTCAAAAGCATCTACTTCTCAAATGGATACAGCATCAAACCCAACAACATAGGATGAGCTTCCTACAACTTTCGACGACGATATAAACGAACGATGTCTTATGGGCTTCGAAGAAGAAAACGAGGTAAGTTCTAAACCTTCTACTTCCTATGGTAATTAATTACAAAATGACTATAGTGATTTGCAAAATGATTTTGATGAGCTTCAAAATGAATTTCAAAGCTTACTTGTTAAATACAAAAATTTGAAAAAGGAATTCAATATTTTAAAAATGAAAAGGATAGTTTACTTGCTTCCTATGAATCACTTTCATGTGCTCACACCACCACACTTGATAAGGTTAGAATCCTTGAAAAGGAAAATAGTACTCTTGTTGAGGATATTAATTGCATGAAAAAGGATTTATCAAAATTCAACTTGAGTACCGATAAAATGACCAAAATTGTTGATGTTCATAGTTGTGATAATTTGAAACTTGGACTTGATCATAAGCTTAATGTTGTTAATCATATGAGAAAGAATCAAGTCCCTATGCATGTTGATCATTATGCTCCAAAAAGTATTACTTGCTTCTATTGTGGTAAAAAGAGTCACACGGCTAATTCTTGCCGGGCTAGAAATAGCTCTAATAATTATTAGAGACCTAAAAGTCTCAAAGCTAATCCTAAAGGACCCAGACACTTGAGGGTACCACAAAACAATGTCATATTAGGTACCCGGCAAATTAATAATCAAAGAAAAGTCATACCACCAAAAAGACATCAAATGCCCGGTTCATTTGATCAAAGGAGAAGACATCACCACCATGAATTTCCAAGAAAGAAATTATCAACAATGGGAAGGAAACAATTCTTGGAAATGGAGCAATTGGAGAAGCTATCATCAACAAGATGATTTTCAAAGAGGAAGATATCATCAACAATGGGAAAGACACAACCCATGGAAATGGCGTAATTGGTAAACCGTATCTCCCCATTTAAATATGCAATTTATTTTGTTTATTATGCATGTTTTTATTTGTGCCTTTATTGTCAAAATGAGTTTTTAAATTTTTTTTGTAAATTAAGGTCTTCAATAAATATTTGTGCTTTTAAAATCTTTTGAGTAGGAGACCTTGCATGATGTTTTTAAAACTCTTAGGTATTTACAATGACTTATGTGTATTATTACCTCTTATTGATTTATTTGGCATAAGCATACTTGTTATATCTCCTTGCTTTAGCCTACACTTCCATTACTATGTTTTGGGTAAAATTTGTTTTAAGAATAGTGTAGGATTTATATATCTTCATCAATGGTTATCTACTCATTATTTGACAAGAGAGACATAAACTATCGAGGTATGTTCATCATTGGCATTCATCTTATAGACTCGATATATTTTTGCCATATGCCTATGTGCTTACTTTTCAAGATATTTCAAAGTATTTCACACAAGTGCCATTAAGAGGATTTTTCGATTTTTGAAAGGCATTATTCGTCAAAACTCTTTTTATCCGAGACTTGTAAAGGATTATAATTCTTTTGATAAAACATTCGATTTTTTATCCTCTTCTCAAAATTATGCATTTGATTGCACATATTCATTCTTGTCAAAACTCTTGTTCAAATACTTCTTTTAAATGAGGTCTCAACCATATGCTCTCGGATTTTCAAATTTTAAAAAGAGACCTTATATAGCTTCCTATAAGCTTATTTGAACTTACATGTTTTATGAAACTCTTGATGATTTGTTTTAAAGCATAGTATCATAGTATGTGTTGCTTATTATAGTGTCTCTATTATTCGATATTACTATGCTCTTGTGCAAGATATCTTCTTAAGATTTTGCAGAAATTTTTGGTATTTTGGAACAAGCTTAATGACCAAGGCAAGGTTAGTAGCTCAAAGGTATTGTCAAGAAGAAGGTATTGATTTTGATGATACATTTGCACTCGTAGCACATTTAGAAGCAATTCGCATTTTACTTGCCTATTTTTGTTTTAAGAAAATTTTAAGCTTTACCAAATGGATGTTAAATCCACTTTTCTAAATGGTTTTATTCAAGGAGAAGTCTATGTAAAACAACCGGGGTTTAAAAATTTTCTAGGCCAAATGATTTTTTTAAAAAAAAGGCCTTGTTTGTTTAAAACTAGCACCCCGTGTATGGTATGATAGACTTAGCTATTTTTTGCAAAATGGTTTTACAAGAGGTAAAGTTGATACTACTCTCCTTATTTTTGAAAAAGGGCAAGATTGCTTACTTGTACAAATTTATGATATTTTTTTTGGTGCTGCTAATGAATCTTTGTGCAAGATATTTTCTAAGTTGATGAAAGGTGAACTTGAGATAAACATGATGGGGGAGCTCAATTTCTTCTTTGGACTTCAAGTTAAAAAATGCCAAGAAGGTGGTTATATTTCACAATCAAAGTATACAATAGAACCTTTGAAGAAGTTAGGCATTGAAGAAGGAAGAACCATCTCAACCTTTATGGCTATCAATGTAAAGATTGACAAAGGTTGAGGAAGGCATATTGATTGACAAACGTATTCGAGGTATGTTCATTAACTTTTCTTATTCCCATAGACTCGACATTTTTTATACCTTATGTCTATATGCTCGACTTCAAAAACAATCCCAACGAATCTCATTAAAGTGCCGTTAAAAGAAATTTTCAAATATTTGAAAGGCACTTCTTCTTATAGCTTGTTTATCCAAAGTTTTAAAACGTTCATATTTTTTCGGGATAAAAAGTCCGGTGTTTACAAATTTCTCAAAATATGGTTAATCATAATCGAACTAAAAACATATTGAGATTCGATATCTTTTTCTAAGGGATTGTGTTTCTAAAAACGAAAATTTGAGATGTGTTTAATTCTGTCTCAAGGATAACTTGCGGACATTTGTTTTCAACCATTTACCGCCGAGTCTTTTACCTCATTTTGAGCTTGATTATGACATAACGTATATTGAATGAGGTGTATGTTTGTATTTTGCACGTTTTTAAAACTTAGGGGCGAAAAATTGGATTTTTGGTTCAAACTTTGAAATTTGCAAAACAAAATGAACCACTGGGCGGTCTGGGCTAAGGCCGACCGGTCGGCCATGCCCACGACCGGTCGCCCTCACTCCGACCGGTCGCCCAGAGCTATTTTTTGTGATAAAAATGTTTTTGTTCTAACACTTAGCCATTTTGGCTCATTTGGTTCATTGTTCGTCCCCTTTGACATTTGCACACAAATTTCACTTCAAATTTATTTTCATGCATTAATTCTATATCTTGGACTTTATTATACTCGTTTATCATCATCATTGCTCATCTTTACCGATTAAATGGTAAGAATCCTACCTCTTTATCTCAATTGGGTTGAACCCTTGAGAACTTGGCTTAAATGTAATTTCTTGATGAAATTCGTATATGTTTGTGATGAGCTTATTAATTGTTGTTTGATAATATTTGTAAAATTGCTTTTGGTGATGAAAAAACTTGGCTTGATTACATTTACAAGGGCTATATATGATGATACCCGACCCGAGCTGGAAGAAATTAATCCAAGTCATCAGTCCAACACACATCCTAGTAAGCGGCCTGCGAGTGACGTCAGCAATGGTGCGCGACAAACACGTCACGAACTAGGCTCGCCCATTACGAGCCCAACCGCAACACGGCCGACGCCGAGAGCCCCGAGCCCCGAGCCCAAATGTCGGGCGGAAACGCATGCGCGATGATTCATAGAAGTAATCACTTGCCCATACTTAACACTTTATTGATATCCGAAACCGCCACATGTCGAAAAGTTATAAAGAGAAGTCGACAAGTGGCAAGATTTGACATGCACGCTTAGAGATGGACATGTGTCTTTCTTTAATTATTTTACTAATTAATGAATAGTTAGTGAAATGATGACTATTGTAAACCCACTTACTCGAAGGGGTATAAAAAGGCTGATGGAGAGAAAAAAGAAAAAAGGAGAAAAAACAAAATAAAAGATTGTAAGAAAGACCGACCCCAATAGTTCGGCTCGGCATTATGCAAAAAAGGCAGAATTAGCCAGAAATAAACACACGTTACGCACGTTTACATTTCTACGTGTCAAACCTTTTACATATTTTTGCTTGTTGACCAAAACGCACGTCAACAAATTGGCTCTAGAAGGAGGGCCCGTATTGGTCCAGTCCGAGTTCCAGTCAAAGGCAAGTGAAACAAAAACCAGGTAAAGTTTAACGCTTAACCTTTTCATAATAGACAAAAATGAGTCAACTATCGAGAAATGCCCGTTTGACTGAAGAGCAACATTTGAACAACCAACCTGGCCAGACTACGAATAGCCAGAATATGCCCCAAACAGAAGCAGGGAGCACTACTTTATTTCCTTTTGCTCAGCTAATTGCTAACCCAACTTTTGTACAACAAATGAACCAACTTATATCACAAACTCTCGCTGCCACAAACTCTCAAGCACCTCCTCCACTCCTTGCAGATACCAACCCACTCAACCCACAACTAAATGTTAACATTAACCCTCAAATTCCCGGGCTTCCTCATCACGAAGCCCAAGAAGCCAGTTTAGGAAATGAACAACATGTCCGTTGTGACAGAAGACGGCAACGAGAAGATGAGGAGGAGCAAAGTCGTATAAGCGAGTCAGTCATTCGGATCTAACGCGACATCGTCATGCCCACTCGGTGTTCGCCGGACGACCGGGAGTTGATCCTTTTCGCCCGGCTCGATCGATAAGTTCCCTGGCTCGGGTTTCCTGGATGAGCGGGAGCGGCTCAGGGTCAATCAGGTCCAAGGCCCTAGCTTATGGCAGGAACGGGATGTAGAAATACACCGCTTGCGTCGTCGTCTAAACGAATTGGAAGGCGGTCCGGATGGCGAACAGTCTCGAAGACCACCTCAAGTAATGAACCAGCCAGCTATTCCGTCGCCATTTTCCCCTGGAATTCTGGCGACCCCATTACCGCCAAAGTTGAAAATCCCCCAGGTCGGTCTCTACAATGGGGAAACCGACCCGACCACTCACGTTCACAAGTACTTAGCGTGGATGGAACTGTACAGTCCAAGTGATGCCATCCTTTGCAGGGCCTTCCCTCTGACTCTGGGCGACCGAGCCCACCGTTGGTTTAGGACCCTACCACAGGGATCCATTCAGGCATGGGGGGATCTGGCCTCCGCCTTTACGACGCATTTCTTAATGTCCAAAGTCCGAGCCGCACCTAAGGACTCCCTCGTAAACATCAAACAAGGGAAGGATGAGCCCCTGAAAAGTTATATTTCTCGGTTCAATAAACAAGTTCGAGAGATGGAACCGGTGTCGGATGACGCCATTTGGATCACAGCCATGGCTGGACTAGCCCCCGAGACTTGGTTTAATTACTCCATCCACGAATCGGGGGCGACCTCGTACCAAGAATTTCTGGTCCGCGCGGAACGCCATATTTGTGCGGAAGAAGCCATGGAAAAAACCGCCCCGAGCACCGCAAGGGGTGTAAGAAGGACGGAAGGAAAGAACCAAATTGGGTCGGGTCGGGATTCCGGCCGTTCTCGAAAACCCGACCACCGGATTTAGGGCTCACCAAGAGGCGAGAGCCGAAGTCGCCGTCTTCGAGGAGTACTTTGACCCACACTCCATCACCATATGGAATGAAGTCTGTGGTCTGAATTTGTTACCCCGCTCGGCCTTTGAAAATTGAGCCGCAAAATTAGATTCGCGTCGATTCTGTGCCTATCATAAATCGATAGGTCACGATCGATGAGTGCCGAGATCGATTAGGGAAATTATGCGTGTTGTTCGGCAGGGCGGGCTCAAAAGGTACGTGCGTTCATGAGCTACCGCCCCCACCGCAAGATCGCTCAAGTGTCAACCCGGAGCGCGTAATCAATCAATCAGCTCTCCTGCCGCCACCCCGGCTGAAAACCAGGGAGGAGATCCTCATGATGTCGAGTGTCGGTCGAATCAATACTAACACATGAGAGATAGACGCTCCAACAGAAAAAGAAAAGTCGATGTTAGACAGCAACCAATGCCGAAAGACAAGTTCGGGTGGCGGAAATCAAGGAAGGCCAACCCACCGGCCACTTTGTGTTCTCGGATGCGGATGCCGACCAGGTGGTCCATCCTCATTCTCGACCTCTGGTCATTCTTGCACCGATTTTGGGTATTCCGGTTCACGACTTTTGATCGACACGGAAGCTATTCGTCATCATTTATGTCCGAGCATTCCGAGATTGAACGTGGATGATAGTTATATCCATCCATGCAACGATAAAGATTCTCGGGGTTTGGAGGAGGAAGGATAATCCCGCTCGGGAAGTTGATTTGCCCATCCAAATGGGACAAGGGTTGCATAAACAGACATCATGACAACATTCAAAATAATCAATGCCGATTCGAGTACAATGCTATCATTGGGAGGCCATTACTTTACCATATAAAAGCAAATAGTTTCAATATATCATTTTTGTATAAAATTCCCAACATCCGATGGCGAAGCTATACATAAAGGGAATCAAAGGGAATCACGAGAATGCTCTCTTAAACTCCGACCGGTAGAGATTAATGTGGCGGAACAAGGACAAACCAGTGGAACCACACAAGACAATCCCCTGCCCAAGGAGGAATCCGAGCGAAAAATGGTGATCGTCGGAGGATAATCCAGGTCGTCGGCCCGGTAGGAGCCAATGATGGAAGAAGGTGAGCCGGGCAATCGAGAACGGCGTCGGCAAGACGAATTGCCCTACGGATCAAAGAAGGACCAAGCAAGAAAAGAAAACGGGCGGAACCAGTAGAACAGGTCGACACAATCAATGTCGGAAGGCCAAGCGAGGAGCGCCAACTACGTATTGGTCATGATCTCCCAGAACCATATCGAACCGACTTGATCGAGTTTTTGGGAAATAATCTTGACGTCTTTGCATGGACTCATGCAGACATGCCCGGAATTGACCCTAAGTATGCGTGCCACCGCCTCAATATTGATTTAACGTTCCGCCCAGTTATCCAGAAAAGGCGCAAGCTCTCCCCTGCAGACAGAAAAAGACTTGAGGCCGAGGTTAACAAGTTCTTGGACAATCAATTCATCCGGAAGCCCTCTATCCCGATGGGTCGCCAATCCTATTTTGGTTAAGAAAAGCAATGGCGATGGCGCCGTGCGAGATTTTACCGACCTCAACAAAGCATGCCCTAAGGATGCGCTTATCCATTGCCAAATATTGATTACATGGTGGATGCCACGGCAGGACACGAATTGATGAGCTTCATGGATGCGTACTCGGGTTACAACCAAATAAGGATGCACCCAGAAGATGAAGAAAATACATCGTTCTTCTCTGCTCGAGGAATTCACTGTTACAAGATGATGCCCTTTGGATTGAAGAATGCGGGTGCGACCTATCAAAGGTTAGTAAATAAGATGTTTGAGAAAATGATAGGTCACACTATGGAAGTTTATGTAGATGACATGTTGGTAAAGTCATCAGACATATCCGATCATCTAAACGATCTTAATAAAATGTTTCTTTGTTTTTGAGAGAGTACAAGATGATGTTAAACCCGAGAAAGTGTACGTTTGGGGTCGGTTCGGGTAAATTTTTGGGGTATATGGTCAGCCGAGGGGAATAGAAGCCAACCCGGATAAAATAAAAGCCATCATTGATCTAGAACCCCGAACTCTGTAAAAAGGTACAAAGCCTAACAGCCGATTGGCCGCCTAACCGATTTTGTTTCACGATCCACGACAAGTGCAAGCCTTTTTGAAATTATAAAGAAAAGCAAAAATTTCGAGTGGACCGAGCAAGCACAGATTGCCTTTGAATCCCTCAAACAAGACCTCTCTTGATCCCTATATTGCAAAAACCGACCCAAGGGGAGGACTTGTATTTGTACTTGGCGGTATCCGAATACGCCATCGCTCGGTGTTAATCGGCTAGATGGCTCTATTCAACATCCATTTATTACACCACAAGCATTACATGACGCCGAGCTCCGGTACCCACCAATGGAAAAGTTGGCTTATTCATTAATCACAGCGCGCGAAACTCCGTCCATATTTCCTAGAACACAAGATTATAGTATTGACGAACTACCCACTGAAACAAGTATTACACCGACCGGATACTGGTGGTGGATGATTAAGTGGGCGTCGAACTCATCAATTTGACATTATATACGAACCACGCATTGCAATAAAAGGACAAAGCTTTAGCCGATTTTGTGGTCAATTCACACCTTCCATACGATTGGAAGTTATGGAAGACCAAGAATGGAAATTATTCGTTGATCGCTCTTCCACCGCAGCCGAGCGGGGGCGGAATCGTGATAATCGATCCAAATGAAAAATGCTACTTTTGCTCGGCGTGCGATTTGATTCCCATAACGACAACGGCCGAATATGAGGCGCTCCTAGCAGGTGCTTAGATATGGCGGCCTCTATGGGCCTAAAACAACTATTGGTGCCACGATTCTCGGTTGGTCGCTTCATCAAATCAACGGTGAATACGGCGAAAGAGCAAAAAAATTGCACAATATTTGGATTTGGTCAAAAAGAGATTATCACACTTTAAGACAAAAGTCTTACATGTGCCCCGAGCCGAGAACATGCAAGCGGATGCCTTAGCGGCTCGGCTCGATCTAGGGCGGATGCCATCACGGATGTCACTATCACGCAACCGTCCGCCCGTCACTTGGTGCAAAGAAAATATATACAATCAAAACCGCCGAATGACTTGGATGACCCCAATCGTTCAATATTTAGAGAAAGGAGTTCAACCTGAAAACAAAGCGGAGGCCAGAACACTACGAACTCAAGCGGCTCGGTTTACACTAGTGGACGGCATCCTATACAAACGAGGATACTCCGTCCCACTCCTACGCCTTTTCCGGGACGGATGCGATTATGCACTTGAGAGGTTCATGAGGGAATATGCGGCAACCACGCTGGGGGCCAAACGTTGGCCTATAAATTGATACGGCAAGGGTATTATCGGCCATCCCTAAGAAAAGATGCGACCGACCTCGTCAAAAGATGCGAGAGATGCCAAAGGTTTGCACCACAGTCGATATCATCCTCAACAACTTACTTCCGTATTTAGCCCATGGCCATTTGCCAAATGGGAATGGACCTCATCGGACCACTCCCCACCGCAAAGGGGGCGTCAAGTATGCCATTGTGGCGGTGGATTATTTCACAAAATGGGCGAGGCGGAGCCTGCCGCAAAAATAGATGAAGAAATGATTGTGAGCTTTGTATGGAAATCCATTATCTCAGTAGATTCGGGATACCACATTCGATTATTACGATAATGGGAAACGATTCGATAACCGAAGGTTTCAAATTTTGTGAAGGTTTCCGCATAAAAACTATTTTTCAACTCCGTACCACCCCGATCGAACGGACAAGTTGAGGCCGTTAATAAAATACTCAACTATACCTTGAAGGCGAGATTGGAGAGTCTAAAGGTAATTGGCCTAAGAACTACCCGGTGTACTATGGTCATACGAGCGACACATCGAGCGGCCATGGAGAAACACCTTTTTCTTTAGCTTATGGAGCCGAGGCGGTGATTCCCTGTTGAGATTGGAGCCCTACCTTGAGTGCAAATTTTGAAGAAGATCGTAATGAGGCCGCTCCGAGCCGAGCTAGACCTGCTCGAAGAAAAAGATGCACGATCTTAGAGATGAAAAATGCGATGTATAAACGAAGGAGTGAAAGGTACTACAATTCGAAAGTAAAGGAAAGAAGATTTCAGGTTGGCGATCTTGTGTTGAAAAAGATAACGGGCATTCAACCCACCCATTGAAACCAACACAGGAGGGCCCATTTCGGTCACCACGTCTTATCCGGTGGGCGTACCAGCTAGAATATTTGAGTGGAGAAAAATTTATGCATCCATGGAATGTAGCATACCTAAAACGGTATTATCAATAAAGATCTCGGTCTATGATCCAGATAGGATTCCAAAGAATTATCCTTTCATCTGGTATTTCGTGAGCTCTCGGGAAACGAAGTTTTTACTTACCTCTGCTATGTGCCGAGGACAGCAAAAAATCGCCTCGGCTTAAGCTGAAGGGCGAAACGTCACCTCAGGTACGTCACAAAATAAAGACTTGGCCACGCACCAAGCACAAAATAAAGACTTGGTTACGCATCGAGCACAAAATAAAGACTTGGTCACGCACCAAGCACAAAATCAAGACTTGGTTACGCACCGAGCACAAAATCAAGACTTGGTTACGCACCGAGCACAAAATAAAGACTTGGTTACGCACCGAGCACAAAATAAAGACTTGGCCACGCACCAAGCACAAAATAAAGACTTGGTTACGCACCGAGCACAAAATCAAGACTTGATTACGCACCAAGCACAAAATAAAGACTCGATGTACATACCGAGCACAAGACAAAGACTTGGTTTATACACCAAGTACCAAAAGACAAAATAAAGAGCAGGTTCATATACCTAGTACGAGAATCAATTAAAGCAAGTAAAGTCCCTTACTCAGAAGCACTGGGAACCGAGCCCCATACTTGGGAATATAAAAGGAAAAAGAAGACAGGCAACAATCTTACAAAAAGAAAAAGAGACGAGCATCTACAAAAAGCTTGAAACACATACATAGGTGGGGAAAATAACAATTCATTTCTACTTCAAAAGTATTTACATAAGGGAGGCCGGAGCCCATTACATCTTGAGGCACGAAGCCAAACTACCTACCTATGGGTACATATGAAAGCATCAAGACTGAGCAGGGGGCGGAATTTCGACGGCACCGCTAGAGGCGACTTCTTCCACGTCCGGAGGAGGAGAGCCATGCGCATTAGGAGCCTCGGCAAAGTTCGGCCGAAGGTATCGAGATCGGCCTCCCGGGAGGGCCGATCTTCCTCAAGGCCGAGCAACAAGACGCCCGCCCTTAACTAAATCAAGAATTTCTCGAAGGCCGGTCGCTCGGCGTGGCGCGAGTTAACATGAATGCATACTCCTCGGAGTCTTTGTACGCTTCAACGGCCTCTCTACGAACTTCCTCAGTTTGCTGACGAGCAGTTTCTTCAGCCTCCCTACGCACATCGGCTAGACGCCTCTCCATTTCCTCGGACCGGCGTGGCAAAGACGTTCAAGCTCGCGACCTTAGCCCTAAGCTCTTCTTCAGCCCTGCGGGCCCGATCTCGCTCTGCCTCGGCCCTCGCAGCAATTTCTCTCTCAGAGTTGGCCCGAGCCGTAGCCTCATCCGCTTGAGTCTTAAACGATTCTTGTACCCCTTGGAGGGTAGCATAGGCCTCCTGCAGATCCCCGTGCCGCCTTTCCAGGTCGGCATATTTTTTCTCTAGCTCGCGAGTTCCCCCAACCGCATGCCATAAGAGCCCAATCATCCGCGCCTGATACATTGCCATGGCATACTTGAATTTGTTCTTGGCTTGATCTCCGAGCGAGAATTGCTCGATGCCTTTTGTCTAGGCACGAGCTGGGACACTCATCGCGGCCCGACCTGCCTCCGGTAAGACTCTCGTTTGCTCCTCTGTCGGCGTGGAACATCGAACGAATTCCACAAACCATCGAGGGCGTAGTCCGATCATTCTCTCGCAATATTCATCCCTCACTTGACTTGGAGGAATGAAGTGACCTTCCCTGCCGAGGTCATCCGAGAAAGTTCGCGGACCTCCCTCTTCTGGGGGCTGTTCAGGACGTTCGGGTACCGTTCGATCGACCCCTTCAGTCTGATCAGGCTCCTCAATCACAATTTCTCCTCTTCTCCTTTGAAGAGGAGGCTGCACCGCCTCTGGCACTCCATCAGCAGGACGTTTACCGGCCCGGATATCTTCTCTCCGAGCTGCTTCCACATCCGCAGGTTGATCGGCAGCCGCCCGAGTTCGCCGCGCGGCCGTGTTCCTCACGCTGCGAAGGCGTGCACGCAAATCTAAGTCGCGCCCTACACAAAGCAACCACAGTTAGAAGATTAAAAGAAAACAAAATGACATTCCAAAAGAAAGTGTGAAAAATACAATGTTTACCTCGAACAGCAGCCGCACTCGCCGGCTATGGAGTCTGCGTTTGCCCTACAGCGCGAGATGATCTCCTTACGGGCTAGCCGTCGCAGGGGACGGCGTAGCTCGCTCTGTTCTCGCCGGTTGTTCCCCTGGAGAATGGGTCCGTACTCGTTCGTTACCAGGAGGATCCTGTTGAGTCTCTCTTTCAACCTCCACCTCCTGTTCAGCCACCTCATCCCGAGCCGCCCCCTCGGTCTCGGGATCGGCGGGCAGAGCAGGCCTCAAGCCAGCCGCGGCCAAATTGGCCTCAGTATCCAGTCTCTCAATTCGCCTATCTCTAGCACCTCTGGCCTGGATATTTTCCAGCCTGCGGATGAAGGTGGCCGACAAAGGCCCTTTTGATGCTCGGTTCTCTATAAAGGTAAAAAGACAAAAGTCAATCACAAAAAGAAATGATAAACAGCAAAAGCAAAGAAAGGGAAAAGGATATAGACTTACTGTAACCAAAAACAAAATCTGAAGGAGGATAAAGGACAGTCTCTCTTCCTTCGTCCTCCACGCGAGCTTGCCACTCGCCGCTCACCCAGAGCCATTTTTCTTTCCAGTCCTTCAACGATGAAGGAAGACCTTCTACTAAACTATCCTGATACCCCATCGGGTCAGACATAATACCATCCGGACGGTGACCTTTTGATGAAGGAGTTGCTCGCCAGACGAAAAGTTCATTCATTTCTTTGAACTTAGGGCGAGGGTACTTCTCTAGGTGGAACATCACCAAGAGGCCGATAATCCTGCCCCACGTAATGGGATGCACTTGGGTCGGATGCATACCCCACTTGCAAAGCCATCGCGTGAGAAAAACCGGCAGCGGGAACCGCAGTCCGAATAGAAGGCTGGCGGTATGAATACCCACACAACCCACGGTGGGTGGGCTTGGGAACCTCGGTCTTGTCCGGTACCCAGAAATGGATACCATTTGGAATACGATACCTTCGCTGGAGCTCCCCCATCTCCCGGATCATCGGCATGCTTGGGATATCATTTATATCGCTCGCGTCCACCGAGACTCAACACGAAGCGAGGGCCTCCTTCTTGTCGGCCGTCGCCATTACGATGACCCCTAGGACCTTATGGCCTCTCCGGCCTCGAATCACCGGAGGGTTCGTTTACCCGCTCCACGTTATCACGCTCCGGCTCCGATGGGTCCATATTTTCTTCTTCTTGCTGATACTGCCTAAAATCAACACTCGGGGATTCTTCGTCGGAACTCTCTTGTACCAGTCCGGGCTGATACACCGTTCCCTCTCTAAAGACGGTCACTGGCGTCGGATTAAAGATAGTATGAGTCCGCCCCAAAGACGTTCCACTTCGTGGAGAATCCGGAGAAGATATCTGAATAATGCTCGGGCTATGAGACGGAGATCGTCGTGCTGGTGAGAAATAAACAGAAGGTTCAGATGGAGGATCTTCAATTTCAACCTCTACACTATAACTACGACTCCTACTATCCTCAAAAGAAGACATTTATAGGTAAAGGGAGAGTATTTCGAAAAAATACCTAAGTTCGAAGTCTCTGAACTTGGAAAGCCGACCCGAAATTTCTGCTCGGTTCTAGTTGCTTTAGCTCAAAGGTTAATGGTTGCGAAAGTGAATAATGAGGGGAAACGAAGGTATTTATAGATGGGGTTCCTCGATAAATGAGACGTTTATTCGAAAAGACACGTCTTTTAAAAACTCAAAAGCCGTCAAACATGTCAGAAAACGTCGCGTCCCCACGCCCCGATTTGAATCGACGTATTTTTCGCCTTCCTGTGCAAGATTGGTCCAACCACAAGATGCCACGTGTCTGTCATTATGGCAACCCAATTAATGCGCCGTTTCAAGCATTAATCACTACGCGACAGATGCCAGGAAAGAGCAAAACCTTTGAGAAATCCGTTTCCCCATTAAATGTTCATCATTAGCATTAAAGTTTAACTCCGATTTCAGAAATTCTTCTCTCGGAATCAAACTTGGGGGCCTTTGATGATACCCGAGCCGAGCTGGAAGAAATTAATCCAAGTCATCAGTCCAACACACATCCTAGTAAGCGACCTGCGAGTGACGTCAGCAATGGTGCGCGACAAACACGTCACGAACTAGGCTCGCCCATTACCGAGCCCAACCGCAACACGGCCGCCGAGCCCCGAGCCCCGAGCCCAAATGTCGGCGGGAAACGCATGCGCGACAGATTCATAGAAGTAATCACTTGCCCATACTTAACACTTTATTGATATCCGAAACCGCCACATGTCAGAAAGTTATAAAGAGAAGTCGACAAGTGGCAAGATTTGACTGGCATGCACAGTTAGAGAGGGACATGTGTCTTTCTTTAATTATTTTACTAATTAATGAATAGTTAGTTAAATGATGACTATTGTAAACCCACTTACTCGAAGGGGTATAAAAAGGCTGATGGAGAGAAAAAAGAAAAAAGGAGAAAAAACAAAATAAAAGATTGTAAGAAAGACCGACCCCAATAGTTCGGCTCGGCATTATGCAAAAAAGGCAGAATTAGCCAGGAATAAACACACGTTACGCACGTTTACATTTCTACGTGTCAAACCTTTTACATATTTTTGCTTGTTGACCAAAACGCATGTCAACAATATACATCTTCTTTAAAATTTGACGCCCGCCAAGTGTTCGATAAAATGTTTCAATGAAAAATTCATCACCTACATGATTCTCTCATTTTCAAATGTCTTATATATTTATAGATATCATGTTTTGCAAATCAAATGAGCTTTCATGAGCTTCTACAAGTCATATGATCAACTTTTCCCTCCTATTTGGTTTATAAGCTTCAATGTTCAAATAGCTCGATAAATCGGTTATATTGCGCACTTTGATATGGATATATGATGTTTTTATCATGCTAACATTCTTTTTGACGATTCCAAAGGTGGAGAAACAGGTTATAAGCTTATTAGCTCAAATAAGCTAAAATAAGCTCGAGATAGAAGCTATAAGTTGTGGCTATTAAAAGCCAAAAGTTGTGGATCATACTTAGTCCATTTGATGTATTATGGACTCATATACATGTCTAATGATGTTTTGTTGACAGGGGGAGCTTATAAGCTCTTGATACTCAAGCTCAATTTGCAAAAGCTGAGCTTTTAGCTTTTGGTTGATTGCTTCTATATTACTCTTGTTGTGCATGTTGATAGAGGGAGCTTTTGCAAAAATATTTTTGAAAATCTTTACTCCCTTCCTTGTGGTTATTTTATTTGGAAATTTAGTCGCTTCAAACGGTTAGATATATTTTACCGGAAAATCGTTTTTGATGTCATATTCGACCTCTGAATATTTCTTAAAATTATTTTGGTTTGTAATCATCAAAAAGGGGGAGATTGTTTGATAAATGTTTTTATCATGATTTTGATGATTTTGTTTTAAAGTGTTTTTACACCAAAACAATGTTTGAAAATGTTGTCCAAATACTTCCGATTGTTTTAAAATGTTTTTACTAATTTTTCGGAATATTTCTTCAAGTTTATTTTCGATGAAAATTGGACAACGCTTCCGTTTCGCGTTGGACCGGTCGCCCTATAGGGCAACCCGTACCTGGAGTTGAGTTTTGAAATAGAAAAACGCAACGGAAGTAAAACAAGGAGGTCAATCGGTCGACCTGGGCGTCGACCGGTCGCCCCAGGGTCGACCGGTGCCTAGAAGTTTCATTTTAAGCACAGACCTCTATGTTCTATATTTTGGACACCCCCAACCGGTCAACATAGGGGGCGACCGGTCGGACCCCCCGTCGACTGGTCCCCCTGTGTATTTTTCGTGAAAAATACTTTCAAAACTTATCTTTGCGCAGCCGGTTGCTATAGGTGTTTGACAACAAACTATCCGTTGAGTTCGCAGACAGCTTTTCCTTAATTTGTGGGATTGATTTTTAACAGCTATATTCTTCATTTGTCTTGCAATTTTTTTACAGATTTCAATCTCCTAGGATGAGCCTATCATGTTCAAGACATCTTCTATAAATAGATGAAGAATTGAAGCAACACAACAAGAGAGAAAACTACAACACAACAAGATACACTCAAGCAAACATATTTGTTCTTCATTGTTATTATTCTTGTTGTAATTTGCCTAGCTTATCACTTTCACATCTTGAGGTCTAGGTTTGATTCTTGATTACACTTGCACTCAATTTGTATTATTCCTTATCAAGTTGTAATCTTGAATTTCTGTGGTCATCATTCAAAACAAGATATCCTTGTGAGTGTTCTTGTGGTAAGAACATGCTTGGGTGATCTAGGTGTTAGGTGCAAGAAGATTGTGGTGATCTTCTTATTAAAAAGTGTGATGCTCTTTCAGGTGTTGAAGAATTTGGTATTCTTCAAGTCGGAAGATTGTGGTAATCTTCACAAGGTGCCGTTGAGGATTGTGGTAATCCTCAATTGAGATTGTAGTAATCTCCAAAGAGGTGTTGTAAGGTGTTGTTGTATTAATTGCGGTAATTAATAAAATCTTTTTTTCTTTTTGAAATCCATCCCGGAGATACTGGGGTGTTAAAGGATTAGGCCCTAGGTGGGTTGAACCTCTATAAATCGACGCGTGTTATTTACTTGCCGCACCTTCATTCTTGTTTTAGCTTGTTTGATTTGAAAAAGATGGCATAATCGAGAAAATGGAAATAATCTATTCACCCCCCTCTAGATTATCGTAGCCGCTTGGAGTTACAAATATAGGTTATTCATTTGTGATTTTGCCGTCTGGTGCGGCGTTTGGTTTGTTGTCGTCTTATTGTCGTCTTGTTGCAGGCGATTGAGAAAGCAAGTTTTCGATTTGACAGAGAGAACAAATCAGATTGGGGTCTTTAGCATGTTTCAGTCTTGTGCCTTCACAAAAAAAAAAAAAAACCTAGATGCCATAAATCTTTTCATAGTTTTATCTTTTATATTTTCAACAGATTTTATTTTATTTTCTATCGATGTATTGCTAGTTTGAATTAAGTAATGAAATTATTCTTCTTGTAAAAAAATCTAAGTTTTAAATGCAGCGTGGAGTTGTTGAATATATCATATTACATGTTGTCTTACACCGACGCCGTTGTCATCCTATTCAATTACATGGTAATTAGTTTACCTCGTCGTCTTCAATTTCCATTGATTTGTATATACCCGCACCACTATTCAGTTTACCTTTTATACAAAAAACTAAAAAACAAAACATCATTACAACTACCTCCAAAAGAAGAAAAAAGCAGTAAAATTACTAAAGGCGGTGCACCGAATTCTCTGTTGATCGGTGGCGGTGGCGGCTAGACGACGATGGAGGCGGGGGTTTATGCGTGAAAAGTGGGAGCTATATATGGAATAAGGCCGCAGGGTTACCTAATTTAAAATAAAAAAACTTTTTGGTTTGAAGACAATTAAAAACTTATATGTGTGAGATGTTTATAAGAAATCGATGCCTAAAGTTAAATTATAGGCTTCAGTTGTCAACGAAAAAACCGACACCTAAAGTTATTAAGTTAATTAAAAAATCAAAAGAGTTTATAAGCGCAAGTTTTTCATTAACAATAGTTGGTTTTCATCGGTTTTATAATTTATTTCATATCATTGAGGTATTTTAGAACTTTCATTTGGCCCTCTTTTTTAGGAAACAAACTCTTCACGCATATCAATTAGCAAAACTCTCACATCAAACTAAGTATGCATTATACCGAGCATCATACAATAACTAACTATGCATTATGTTACAATTATATATGCATTAAACAACAATTAACTATGTATTATCTCATAATTATATATGCATCAAACAATAACTAACTATGCATTGTTTCATAACTATCTATGCATCAAAGAACAGTTGAATTTGCATTATCTCATTACTATATATGCACCAAATAAAATATGGTTATAACTATGTATGCATTAAGCAACAACTAACTATCCATTGTCTCATAACTATCTATGTTGTATATTTATTCTAAATATGCAGTAAAGTCACAATAATTGTATTTGTGTTAATGGTGGAACTGTCTGTGTGTGTGTGTGTGTGTGAGAGAGAGAGAGAGAGAGAGAGATTTGATTATGAGATTAATGACGATTTTTGTGGGATTGATATATGTATGGAACGTGATTGATATTGTTTGATTTTATTTCCGTTTTTATCCATATGTATTTAGTGGTAAGGAGGTTATATTTTATTGTGATTTTACATTGTTACTCTTTTTATGATTAAATTAAATATTTAATCTAATGTTTTTCATTCTAATCTCATCCATCAATTATTTAATGGGAACGGTTGTAATTAGTCCTTACGGTCTCACGATAAGGGATGTCTCATTTAATTCAATCCCTATGTGTGTGTGTGTGTGTGTGTGTTTTGTAAGATTATTGACATTTTAATTGTTGTATTCGTGATTTCATTAACAAACTAATCTAAAGAAGTATGTGGTCATCATGATTGTTAATGGTTATCCAAATTTTTTTTCCTCATGAAATTGAATCATGTTATTTACTTTCAACCTTTATGCTTAGAGTGTGTTTCATCATAAAAGAAGTCTTTAAATATCAGCAAATGTATGTCTCATTTGAGAAAGTTTTAATGCCAAAGCAAACTCTATTTCCTATTGGACAGAGAAAAAACATTTTAGCATTTCGCTGCATTAAACCAGTTGTATTTTCGTATTTTTTCGCATTGATATTTCAGTATCGTACAGGCATGATTCTGATCAGGTGTGGGACAAAATGGCAACTACTAAATTGCAGCTTAAATTATTGAAGTTGAACAAGGCATCACTTTATAGTTTGCATCACCATATCCATTCCTTGCTCTTTGGATTATTATTATTGATGTACGTAGGAAGTGATGACTAGTAAAATTTTCTTCACATATAGCTCTTATCCATATATCCATAATGTGATTTGATACCGAAACATTTATCATACAATTTACAAAGGTACGTAGTTTTACTTTTCCGAAATAACATGAGTAAATCCGAAATCAACTTTAGTAGATTTGGAAGGGCGCCTTTCTAGGTCACTACATGCACACCTTCAATATTGCATAATTCTCTAACTTTTTTAAGTATAGTTTCATGTGCTATGAGATTTTTTCTAGCCATGATTACATGGCAGATAATTCTGAGAAAAATCAAACAAGCATAACAAACACTATTAAAATTATTAGCTAGCCAAATGGGTACAAGTTCAAATGAACAAATATATTGTACAAGTTACATTACAGTTGGGGATGACAACATTAGCGATGAATCAACACAACGGCGTTCTCTATACAAACCAAACCTATTTGCAAACCAAAAATGAACACAACTACAAACATACACACTCAAGCCTGGAATATTTATAGATCATACGCACCACCGAAATTTACAAAGTCTTCCTCTAAAGAGTACCTGTGGATGCTTTCGTGTAGCGCAAAGGATCCATTATTTTGTAACTGCTAACATGAAAATTCCTCAAACAAGACTCACTATGTCCATAAACGTTATCGAGTAATGTGGTAAGTAGATTTTTGTGACCGACCTTTGTTAAGAGCTTCAAGTGAAAGCCATATGACCCCCCACCCCCTCCAAAAAACCAAAAAAACCCAAGTCTAATGCAGAGATGTCTCTCATTTTCCTGGTGTACGAGAATAATATGTTTCTCCTAAGTAAAACTAGGAGACTCGGCCGAGAATTAGTTTGAAACAAGTTGTTTATATACTCAATGGCTTCAGATTCACCTCAAAGTACTGCAAACTCAGGCTCTCGAGTATCATCTTCATAGCTCAGTACAGTTTCCTCCATTAATTCGTCGAAAATGACCTCCCCCATTTCAAAAACAATAACCTCAATATCTGATTGGATGTTCATCCAGTTTTTAGATTCTGCTAAGTCTCGTTTGACGAGCTGGTCTAGAGAATGAGGCTGTGGATGCTCACAAATAAGCCGTTCGACTCGTCTCCATACTTCATGAATAAGATCCATTCCTTTTGGGACCGGCCGCATATTTGGTTTTACACGTGATATATCAGTGAAGCATCCGAAATAACACTCACACACCTCCTTTAAAGCTTCATTAGCACAGTCGAAGAGGAGTTTCTGATCATGACGGGGTCGGCTTGAAAATAACTCGACTTCGTCAAATAACGACGAGTCGAGGATATCGTACAAGGAAAGCCACCTCAAGAGAAATTCGTCCCAGTTCAAACCTGAACCGAGCAAAACTGCTTCGACATATTCAAATGCAGATTCTTCGTCCTCGAGAGAAATTCTAGTACAAACTCCTGGGTCGTTCGCAAAAGATTGTTCTTCAAAATGGATATGCCGTGGTTGAATTTCTTTTTCAACTGAATGCCACAAAGAGTTTTATTTCAGGGTGAAAGATAGCATACAGAAACAAAAGTGAGATTGTTCAGTTCTTTATCGACAACCTAACCTGGGTGAGATATGGTGCTTGCAGGACTGATATCATCATCTGTGAACAATGGCTCAAGAACAGATATGGGACTTGGTTGCTCTATTTTGTCAATTGCTCGATCAGAATCTTCAATTTCCTTGCTTGCTTGATTGTGTGAGCGTGACACTGTTGGAGAAGACAATATTTGATCTTCTCCAGATAACTGCTGGACAAAACCCACAAAAATAAGAAACATTGTAATAAAAATTTCAAGAAAGGAGCATCAGAAGAGAACAACACAAAATATCAAACAACACTCCACATGGGCAAACGACTCGGTGTTCATATGTTACTTTTTTTACTTTAACAAGAATTAAAGGATGGAAATTTACTGATTTGAAGCACGGCGAAGCACTTTCTTCATTGTCTACTTCTCTAGTGTCTCCGTTCTGGATATCTCCACCGGTTGAACTACTAGATGATTCAGAAGAGATATCAATGATCTTTCCCTCTTCCTGAGGCCTTGATTCAATCGTCCGCTCGGTCTCCGCAACTATCGATTCAACTGTTGGTTAAAAAAAAAAATCAGTGTTATCAAAAAGTTAGGCTTCACAATTATCTTTAGAGAATGGGTTTAATTTACCTTCAGGAACTATAGCATCTTGGGTAAAGGGCTGATTTGCTAAAGAATTTTCTTGATCATCTCTGAATGAATTGCTAACGCTCGCATTCAAAGATTGTACTTTGTCCTCAGGTTGACTCTCAGAATTTTGCCTTCTTGGACTTGGATGATTGCTCTTGTCTTCCAGCAAAAGCCCACTCACATTATTCTTTATCATGCCACGTGGAGATAATCTCATCTGGGCAGTTATGAAGATATCATCGCCGTGCTTTCTAGGGCTAAGGCAAGGCGAAGCATTATATTCAGGAAGAGAGAGAATTCTGCCCAGGGGTTTGGCCAACTGCCCAATTATTGACTCTGGATTTTCATCTCCACTCTTCACCATCTCGGAGAGATGTTTCTTAGCCTCAATATAAATGTTAGATCCTCCAAGTCTTGGATATTGAGACGGTTCATTCACCACCTCTGAACCGTCGTCTTTTAACTTATTAACTGGTTCACCCTTCTTAAAGCTAGGGGAAGATGAAGTAAATCTTTCGGTATAGAAATGGTTCCTATTTGGAGACCTCCAGCCAAGATTTTCTCCTTTGTCACCATTACTACCGTTTTGGGGCTTCGGAGAAGATTTAAGAATCAGTTTATCACGGGAGATCCCCTGTCTCTCCTTTCCCATTGCATGCCTTAGCTTTCTTTTAATTTCAGTGAAAGAGAACTGAGATGTATTTCTCTCATTGTGCAGCTTACTATCCGTATCAGTTTCCGGGCTTCTTGACCCTGCTGGGCCGGGCTTCAAGATGACAATTTTATTCGGAGATGGACAATCTTTATTATCCCCTCCCAATGGGTAGCTTTCAAGAGATTTGCTCCTCCTTCGAAAAAAAATTCGATGTTTATGGCTACTCAATTCATCAGACTTTAAGTTTACTGGCTTCTCTTCTGAAACAGGCAAACAATTGGCTGTTTGGTCTTTGCCTAACCGAGCATCTTCTAAATTTTGAATGTGCTTAACCAGTTCAGTGTTTGGATCTTTTAGTAGTTTCAAGAACAATCCCTTATTTAAACTCAATGTTTGCAGATTATCCATTAGCTCTTTCGAGCAACAATTATTCCCCTCTTCTCCAAAACGCTTGCTGTTACTCAGTTTTTGCTCTATAAACAAGTTTACTGCTTGAACTAACTTTTCTTCAACAATAGTGACATCCTCACCAGATGGTATATCAGAATCGACATCGAAATCATGCTTCAAGCAGTTTGTGTTTCTCTGGTTAATACGGGCCAACTCTTCCAATATTCTTTCCAGATCAAGATTATCCCAAGGCTTTTGCTCAGGAACTTGGTCGAAATTTCCAGGCATTGCAGCATCCAATTCGACGGCATCCATATCGGTAGACTTAATGGAACTCCTTTTTTTCTTTTGACGCCTTTTCATATGATTTCCAGTTTTTGAATTGACTTGTTCAATTTCAGAATCATCTGGGTGCTTTGAGCCTTGCTCATTGGTCATCTCCTCTTCCATAAGTTCCTTCACACTTGTTTTGGCAACGTCAGCCATTGGCATCTTACTTTCTTCGGTATCCTGGTTTAGTAAAGAGAATTAATATAATAAAAGAAAACAAACCGTCAAATTACAAGTCAGGCAGGATATTGCGCCACATACCACTAAACCTTCGCATTTTTGGTCGGACCCGGTGAAATTGTATTGTTACTTGAATCTCCACCACCTGGGGTGGTTTGGAGGGGGTGGGGGTTGGTTAAACAACTTACATAAAAAAATGGTTTCTGAAATAAGATAACGAGTATTTTTGTTAACATTTGTAAATAGAACTCTTACCAACAGCTTGCTTGCTCTCTCGCCTTCTATCAGCAAGCAATCGTTTAGTGGATCGACCATGACGGAAGTCAAATATGCTAATTAAACCGGATATACAACCTGCCTGGTCTCTTTCACGCCGTGAAGAGCGCCTATGTGATTTCTTTGCCATAATGTGTTATCTCTGGCCTTCAGTTCTTCGAGTTCACTTAATTATCCTCCTCTTACTGCAAGTTTATCCATCCAAAAGGCTATTTAATACTCAAATAGGAAAAGCTTATTGTCAAAGAATATTTCCAGTTCTTCATGTGTTGGGAATGCACAATAGACACCAAAACACGAATGAAATCACCCCCACCACCACCCCAAAAAAAGTAAGGAGGAACTACGAAATTTAACATTAACAGCCTCCAAAATGAAAAGGGAAAAACCATGAGGCAGACACCCACAAAAACATCCACTAATAAAAAGTAACTACAAATCTATGCTTAAAATTTTCGCTTCAAAGTTGAGTCAATAATGGAGAAAACACAATAAACTTTCAAGGCTAACCACAACCAGGTCCTCCAAATCATTCAAATTTCAAAAAATGACTCAAACGAGTCTTTCTCATTGAAAAAGGTCACGCCAAAAGCCCCTCAAACTGATGCAAACCCAATCATGTACAACTCATAAGAACTCTCAGCAAGTCTCTGAAAGTCACGGCCAACATGGCCTTTTGTTATGGAACATTCTCCGCTGCCATGCAATCCAACCAATTGAGATTGGAAAATGGTGATTCAATTCCTATTTCAACCAAGATTATAATTCAAGATTCTTTTCTTTGTTCCCTTTCATGGAGTGGGCCCCACTCTTAAGGCGGAACCCAATAGTATAGACATTGTCCCTTCACTATCTTAACCACAGCAAGTTCTTTATGGAAAAAAATACTTCATAAATTGGCAGAAATTTCGCTCTAAAAATGTGGGACAGGATGTCTGGATGAGAAAGCTCAAAGCTTCAAAAGAACATTTTCAATTGCACAAATATATGTTCAATCCATGCGCATAAATTTTTTGGATCTATGAATTACTCAATTGATAGGTTAATGTAAGTGAGACTTAATGTACACTGGTGATAAATATTTGGACATGTATAGTGATCATCCATTCTATTCTACATTGTTAATTGAACTGCTTTTGCAGGTCATACTAATGAAAAACCTATGCCAATTGCCACATGAACAACCAATTCTACCATAAAAAGCATGCAATCTCCAAAATATTGCTTCATATTAGCATTGATCTATATGCTGGTCAACAGAAATTAAACAAAGAAAAATAAGAGAAAAGGGGACAAAATACCAGAAACAGATAACACCAAAAACTATCTGGTCTTCCCAGGAAACATCCGGATCAAGATTGTACTTACAACTTAAGAAATAAAAAAACTAAAGGAAAAATGGAAAAAGAAATCAAAATCTGGTATTTAATTCAATATCCCTATTTGAGAGAGGGCTTATTACCTGAATCCTGAAACTTGATACAACATGCAGCCCAATATACTTTGTCAAGAGTCTGAGGAAAGAATTGTTCTCTGAATAAAAGGATAAATCCCAAGTCACTGTATCCCTCTTTGTTTGCCGAGGAATCAACTTTTTTGACTTTTATCACACAAGCATGGAAAGTGCTTATGGCAATAGCAATGTGATCTTCCCTTCAACGAAACAATTATTAACCAGAAAGTCTCCTAAACCAAAAAGAATTTCTTCTTTTTTTTTTTCAAATTCTGGGATCTTTCAGCCCCCCTTGAAAGGTTTGATCAATGTACCCAAGTCATCCAATTTTGCTTTGAAGGGTGGTATATTCCCAAACAATCAAGCAAAGATTGTATTTATCCCTTCAAACGCACTGTGATGAATCTTTAACAAGCCTTAGTCTCAGCAATCAAACCCTCAAACAAATTTTCACCAGATTCATGCAAAATATACTCTGGAAAACCTTTTCAGGCAAAATTAAGGCGAACCCAGACAGAAAACACCAATCAAGATTGAAAATTTTTCAGGAAAAAAAAAGAACTGAGAAAATTCAAGAAAACCCCACCAAAAAAAAACGTGTAAATGAGGTTTTAACTCGGACTAATACAAAATCGAAAGCTCAAAAATAAAAATCCAATATTTGAGAGGTATTTACAAGCATTCAAGACGCCCAAATAAAGAAAAGGTAAAAAGAAGAATAAAGAAAGAAGAAGAAAATTGAAGGTTTATTGCTCCGGTGGGAGAGTATCTAATTCGAAACCGACCAAAAAGAGAGAGACCCAGAGGTGATAATCACCAACCCACTTATTAAAAATTAGGTGTGGGGCAGCCATTAAAGACTGCAACACAGATAAAAAGAAAAGAAAAGGAAAGAAAATAAAGGTTGGAAAGTGTGAGCAATAGTGTGTGTGTGACTGTGTGCGCGCTTTTCAGGGAGAGGACCAACGGTGCTGATGATGGCAATACCAATATATCATATATGTAATGAAAGAGCGGATGAGGGAGAAGAATAATAGTATGTATACACCATATTACACCTGTGTGTGCAAATGTGGGAAGTCTTCTGGGCTGGGGCCCATCAAAACAAGGAAGAAACACAACTACACAATGAAATAAGATTTCTACTTAAATACGAAAAAGGAAAATAACAGAGGAGAATAATAGTGTTTGGGTTATTACATTTTTCTATCATTATTTACCAGGAGTTCTTATCTACCATGTTTTTTACAGCGTATGATATTTTTTCAACAATATTATATAGTGTAAAAATTAATGATATGCTGATGTCAGATGTTTTTCAACATTTTGTGTGGAAAACACCCATTAACAATTCCCACCAAGATTTGTTAAATTTTGGTATAACTTTTCTGCGTTTTTTAATCTTGGGATAATAAAAAAAAATATCAAAATTGTAAATTTTCACGAATTAAAAATAATAGTACAATTAATATCATATTTGTCACGAAGTCAAATTTATAAAAAAAAATAATTACTGAATTAATATTAGTTAACAAGGATTACTTTTTCATGTAGTACTATCATTTGTTGGAATTTGGTTGTACAAAATGGTTGTTGACCCGATTTTGACCAAATATTTAAGTAGTTTCCATTTGTGAAAAATGGAATTAAATTATTTGTAAAAATTCTACTAAGAGAGTAGATGATAATAACATTTGGAATTTCTCAAAACCAATTTCGGGTGAATGAAAAATTAATGCTATAAGTTAGTGGTGGAGATAATATTTAATTTATTATATTTTAGGATTTTAGAATATCTTTTATTTTAGATAGTGATTTGTTTAGTATTATATTTGAGTTTATCTTTTAAGTTTCCTAGTCAAGTTAGGAGTTTTATTGTGGTAGGATTTTAATCATATAAATACTTGCTATTTTATTATTTTTAGGAGGTTGGATTTTGATATTAATAAAAACGAGGGTTTTGAGTTCTTCATTTGTTAGTTATTTTGCATCGGTTGGTATTCGAGAGACGCCCTGCTCTCGAACCATGTGGTCCGATCAAATCCACAACGCATGAATGACATCGCACGCATCCGTCAGCCAGATCGACTTGTTGACACAATCTGGATAATCACGTTTAAGCATCCACCAGCCGAATTTTTTCGACATCGTCATCGCCATCTCACTCGACGATCGAGATCGAGCGCGCGAGGTAGGCAATAGAGACAATAGTCAAAATTATCGCGATGGATGTGGTTTCAATTTTTATCCATCCCCACATATCTTGTCAAATGAGGAGGATGGTGGTTACGATGGGCCATCGATTTTTGATGACGAAGATAGAGACCATATTCCAGAGTTTAGTTATGATAAACCTCTGTAAGTTGATGAGGGTAATGGTGGCTATGATGGCCCACCAATTTTCGATGAGGAGGAAAATGGTGGCTATGACGACCTACCAATTTTTGACAAAGAAATTGAGATAGCGCTAAGTGTTGTTGGAAAAACTATCATTAAACAAGAAGATTTTGATGGAGCAACAAATTCACTGTGTAAAGACTATGATGTGACAATTATTTCTAGATCGAAAGGTGAGGATCAGAGAGAGACTAGTCTCCTTGCTGACGGACAAATCATTGTTGGTGGTGTTTCAAACGGTAAAATATTTATAGAAATGCAAAATGCAGAGAGAATTTCTGTTTGGAGATTACTACTCGATGACTCCAAAAATATTTCTTTTGAAACTGACAAGGCACTTGTCATGGATGGCTATGGAGATGGAGTTATATATTTGAGCACACGAGAATTGATTCAACAAAGAAATTACATACGTCAACGTCATGCAACTAGAAGTAATATGTGTTTGAGGATTGTTTTATTTGCAAGGAGTGGTCACTTTGTCGGATGTGTCTTTGATGGTTTTCATATTATTTTCTTGTCTCGTCCTCCTCGCGCCCCTCCATGGTTTAACAATTATTCTAGTGACGATCTCTCTTCCGATTCGAGGACGAATCGTTTGGACCCCGGAGAGAATGGTGGAGATAATATCTAATTTATTATATTTTAGGATTTTAGAATATCTTTTATTTTAGATAGTGATTTGTTTAGTATTATATTTGAGTTTATCTTTTAAGTTTCCTAGTCAAGTTAGGAGTTTTATTGTGGTAGAATTTTAATCATATAAATACTTGCTATTTTATTTGATAAGGGTCTTTTTATGCATGTTTTATGTGTATATTTGAGTAGAATTCGAGTTATTTTATTGTTAGTTTTGTAAATTTTTGATTGTACATAGTTCATATTACTCGAGGTGATTTTATTGATGTAGATTGACCATTCGGGCTAATTTTGATGAATTTCGGACCATGGATTCATGTCAAAACATACCGGGAGTTTAAGGATGCAAAAACGCTCGAAATTCCAAGCCAAACGCTTGCGTCATTTCGGGGCCTTTTGGTCCAACACGGGCAGGGGTGTCGGGCAACACGGCCGTGTTCACGGAGCCAAAAACTCGAAATTTTTGCACAAAACAGCCTCCAACACGGCCTGGCCGTGTTCCCTAACACTGATGCGTGTCGGAACATGGCCTGGCCGTGTTGGGAAGCACGCCATGTCGAGGTTGAGTTCTGCCGCGATTAAACAAAGACGGGCCTGGCCGTGTCAAATCGACATGGCCGTGTCCGGACCTCTTTTTGCAACTTTTCTTTGCGAAATTTGGGGAAAACTCACCAACCAACCCATTTTGGCCACTTTTGTACACTTTTAACACCCTATTTTCTTTGAAACATGTCTCCATGTCCCCTCCTCATCACTTGAATACAAGAATTCACCAACCGACAAGGAAAATGAGGGTGATTGTTTAATAAAAGAGAGTACTATCAATGTATTGGTTGCTATAAAAGCGAGGTTGAAATTGGGAGATTCATTCATTAGATACTCGGAAATATTCATTGTATTCATTTCATTAAGTAGAGTTGGGATCAAGGGGTCTTGGAGGAGAAAGCTTGGGGCAATATTGGAGAAGAAGGCTTGGAGCAACATCATCAATCAAGAAAGAAGTCAATTGAGATTTTGAGAAAGATAAGTACACCATGTCTACAATATTTAAATCTTCTTGTGTAATTTATTCTCTGGTCAAAACCATGTGTAGCTAAACTCCTAGTGTTTGAATGTAATGAACTCTAGAATGGATTTGTAATTAAGGTGTGTATGTTTTTAATAAAATCTTCATATTTTGTGTGATTCACTTATATTATGCTTCGTTCATTCGAATTGATATATGCGCAATATTGATTTGAAGTTTATTTTTCATCCGGGAAATCGAGAGATTCATGGTGAAATAGAACCTATATAAGATAAAAGAGTTGCATGCAATCCTAGATATAGGGCGACATAAATCTTCCTGGATTAGGGTCAAACCTAATATGGGAATTCACAAATCGTTATAATCTTTGTCTTGGGGTTTTAACTAGAAAGAGATTTCATTAATCAACTTGAGATTAGAAGTTTTTCGCCTTGAGAAAGGGTTTAACTTAAATTGGGAATTTCTACGGTCCACAAGACATGAGATTTTATTAAAAGAGGTTGGTTTTTACTTAAGGTCTTACGGTTGTATTTTTAACTTGTCAAATCACAAAAACATTCTGAGGGATTTACATTCAAACACATTTCTATCTCTTGATTTCTTATTTTACAAATCTTCCTTCATTTTTACAATTTATAACTTGTTTTCCTTTTTCATCAAACAAAAACTCAAAAATTGTTAGATTAAATAACAAAAAGAGACGGTAATTATTAGTACTTACAATCCTCGTGGGAATGACACTTTTACTCAATAATCTATACTATAAAACGATAGGTGCACTTGCCTACGGTTTTAAAGGTAGCTTTTGAGCCATCAAGTTTTTGATATAATGTTTTGCTTTCAAAGTTGGATTGTAATATTAAGAACGCTTTATTTTTGTTAATTTAATCATTTTTTTTATTTTTTATTTTTTTACCATTATCTTTTTTTTTTTTGTCTATCTTTGTAAGTCTTGGTTTATACTTATCCTCTTTGTTTACCGCAGTGTATGCCTACTCGTCGCCGAATTTGGAGCGCGACACCGCCGGTAGCAACACGGGAGGAAAGTACTAACACGATGCAACCACGAAGAGGATACTAACGAAAGTAAAGATTTCGTCATGGAGGATGAACAAAGAACTATGTATGACTATGCCAAACCATCCATGGACGGCACGTCATCTAGCATCGTAAGGCCCGCTGTTGCCGCCAATAATTTTGAAATCAAACCGAATGTCATTCAAATGGTGCAACAATTCGTTCAATTCGACGGCCTACCAGACGAAGATCCGAATAATCATATCGCAAATTTCCTCGAAATTTGCGATACATTCAAAATCAATGGGGTCTCGATGATGCCATCCGTTTACGCCTATTCCCATTTACTCTTCTGGGGACGGGCTAAACAATGGCTAAATACTTTGCCAAAGGAACGATTACAACGTGGAACATCATGGCCGAAAAGTTCCTTTTGAAATATTTTCCACCGGCCAAAACTGCACGATTGAGGAATGAAATCTCTTCATTCACTCAAGAAGATGACGAGACCTTGTACGACACTTGGGAGAGATTCAAAGAATTGTTGCGAAATGCCCACATCATGGTCTTCTTATTTAGATGCAAGTCCAAACATTTTACAATGGGCTACTCTCAAACAAGGCAAATGATTGATGAGGCGGGCTACGGGGAACTTTGAACAATAAAACACCGTATTCATTGCCAAGATCTCGATAGAGGGAATGGCCATGAATGGCTATCAATGGCAATCCGTGCGAGGTAAACCTAACGAGCAGTGGGTGTTTATAATGTAGATGCGGTGGTTACACTAGCATGCACATGTCGAAGCTTTGACCCAAAAGATCGACGATCTAGCGGCTCCTAAACCACCACCACCGCATGTTTTATCTTGTGAAACTTGTGGAGGATTGCATAATCATCGGATCGCCCACACACAATACCTCACGCCGAACAAAGCTAATTACGTTGGGAATCAAGGCGAAAATTACCCAAGTAATCCTTACAAAGAACACATATAATCCTGGGTGGCAACAACATCCTAATTTCGGTTGGGGAAACCAAGGCCAAGTACGACCTAATCCCACTTCCGATCTACACACGTCTCCGGATTTCACCAAATCAAGGTAAGCCTAACTTGGAAGATCTTATAACAAAGTTTGTGCAATCAACAGATATACCCGATTCCAAAGCGGTGGAAACATCCTTGAGAAATCAAGAGGCATCTATCCATAATCTGGAAAACCAAATAGGCCGGTTATGAAGATGATTTCCGAAAGGCCACAAGGTTGTTTGTCGGGTTATCGAGCCAAACCTGAGGGAGCACGTAAAGGCAATCACCATCATTTTTCCACATGAGCATGATTATGCCAATGCCACCATGTTGAAATATGTGGAGGATGACATGCCCAAAGAAAATCTCATAAAAAAGGAGGTTGCAGAATACAAACCCAAGATCCCTTACCGGAGTCTAACCGAAGAAGATAGAAGGAAGGACAAATTTGGTAAGTACCTTGATTCTTTCAAACAATTACATGCCAATATTCCATTTGTTGACCCTCATTCAAAGCATGTTAAGGATCTTAATGACATCATTCCTAGTGAAAATAAGCTCAACAAATTATCAAATGTGCAATTGAATGATAAATGTCCTTCCAATGAACTACCACAAAAATTTAATGATCCAGGAAGTTTTATTATCCCTTGCACAATTGATGGTTTACCTGTTGATAGGTGCACTTGCCTACGGTTTTAAAGGTAGCTTTTGAGCCATCATTATTATTTTTAGGAGGTTGGATTATTAAAATTTGAGATTATTCTCTTGTTCATTGCAATTTACGTTTCTTTGAGAAGATTCGTGTTGCTTTTGCGCGTTCTTCGTTTATCCGTGGTTTTCGCTGCATCAGTTAGTCACTTAAAACTAGAAAATGGTATGGAAAATAGAAAATATGGGGAAGAAGAAATGCTCCATCCCACATAGGAGGAAAAGTCAAAATTTGCTCACTTTATAAATCCCAAGTTGGACATATGGGTTTGGGCCCTTGGGGGCACCCAAGTTTTTAAAGAGGTGAGGTTCTACATACTTGTGGGTTTGGTTCAAAACACACACGCGCGCCGCCGCCGCCAGGTCGCGGCCCTAGGCTTAGGCTCTTATACTTTTTGACCAAATTTATTTAAACTCTTTAAAATTAATTAATTAATTTTAATTAATATTAAAGATTTCCAACTGGAGTGCGCGGGCGCGCGCATGTGCACGCACGGCCATGCGTCAAGTCGAAACTCTGCACTTCGTTCGCAATCAAGCACGGGCCATGCATCAACGCGAACATCTGGACAAATACACATGTTCAAGCAACCAGGTGCATCTTTTGGCTGTAAACATGTCTTTTCGAGCCAAAAGACATGATCTTTCCACCCGGACACCTTGATGCCTATAAAATCGAACCACTGCAGATGAAACAAACAAGAAAAATATCAGTCTAATAATCGAGTCATTACATCTGCATATTGACATTCCTTCCTGTTCAAAGTTTGAAAGCCTTAAACATTTATAGTTCGCTGTAGTTTCGACTTTTGCAAGTGCTGCTAAGTCGGAACAGATTAAAGTCGTTGTATCTTAGGGACGAGCGCGGGAACCATAAGCAATTAGTATACATGGCGTTTTCGTCTTGCGGAGACTGCATCAAATACAGGCCTCGACTAAGCCAAAAATATCCAAACACTTAGCCATTTCTGAAAACAGTAAACCTTCCTACCAACATCATTCAGTCCTAATGGAATCTGTGAGTATAGATAAAATTAATCTATTACTCTCTGATGTATCCTGACTCAACGTGACACTGTATATACTTAAAATATTAACTTTAATTGAATTTTATTGATATTTTTCTTGTAAATTCAATTTTCAAAAAAAAAATTACACTGCTATATTTTCACTTTTGGCACTGCCAAAATCTCAATAAGCTGAAAAATAAATTAAATTATTTAATATTCAATTTTGTTAAAAACATGTTTGGACTCGATTTTTTAAACATAACAAAATCAATTTGAACATATTTTTTTGGATGAAAAATGAGATTCAATCCGAGCTTTACTTGAGGTAAACTATTAAAATATGTATAGTTTATAAAAATGCGAAGAAACACAAGCTTAATTCATGTTTGATTTGATTAAAGTTCATTTAAGTTCGTTTAAATTAATAATTAAATTAAGTTTAAATATAATTTTGAAAGTTCAACAAAAATTTAAACAAATTTAAATAACACGATATGTTCAACTTGACTCGATTCATTTACATTATTGAAATATGTCACTTATGAGTTGTCTTATATTAATTAATTAGCGAAAGAGAGTCTGATATATAAACTAAATGTATTACTTCTCCTACTGCCAATTGGTTTTATGATGAAACTCACTTGGTGGATTGTATTAAATCCCTCTAAATTTATTATGGCATGCTGCATTGGTTATGTAGAACCCATCAAAACACACACATGACATAATGGACAAACAAAAACACAAAAACACATCACTGTTGAATGTTTTCTTGTTCTATGTTTAAGATTTCAATTTTGGAGGATAGTAAGATTGTGAAAAATGAAAACTGGAAGCATATACACAGAAACATGGAGAGAGAAGGCATGCACTGTGAGAGTGTGAGTCTTACAAAAACAAATTATAATATGTGTTCTATTTGTTGTCTACTTGCTGCCTGCAATAAATATGTAACTACATATGTAGGGCCATGTCAAGAACTAGAAAAAGGTTAAAATAGGAATTGGGATTTGCAGAATTCTACTTTTTCCCATTATTGGTTTAGTGACCTTAATATTGAAATAAAAAATGATATAGTTGTTAATCAGTATTAAAGTTTTTGGCCATCTTCTATGAATTCAAGTGAATATAAACGAATAAATTTCCTGGCAAATTTAGTTTTTATACACTATATATGTTGAACGTTGATCAAGATTTGATATTGGACATTTTGTATAAAATACTTATTCTTTAAATTCCTTTTTTATGAAATAGATGTTTGATTTGATAATAGAATGAGAGTAATGATTGTAATTATTATATATTAATTAAAGTTTAGATTTGAATTCAATTTTTGTTTGCCTCCATGAGCGAAAGATTAAGCTTTTGGCCCTCCTCATGATAATGCTATTTGCTTTAAATTCTAGAGCCAATGTCTTATTTAGAGGATATAATTGTTTTTCTAATTTGTCAATTATCATCTATTGGAAAGTGTATATAGTATTCAATTCAAAATAAATAGCATTTGATCTTTTCAAATAAGTTTAAATAATTATTAATATATTATATATATCAATGTAAGGAATTTGGTTGATGGATTCTGATTTAAGCAGCTAAAGAACTCTAACTATGATGGATTCCGAAAAAAAATTTGAAAAGAAAATGCCTCCTAAAATAACGCCATTAAATACGGCAGTTACAATCTTATCCCATAAAAATGGTTTCAAAAAATCAAAGTATACAAAAAAAAAAAACGCTTGGAGAATAAAAGGTACCATTCTACCCTTAATGAATTAAAATAAACGAAAAAAAGTCTAAAATCCCAGAAAAATCATAGCCATTAAAAAAACCAATGAATGGATAAGATTGATCCATCCTGTCTCACCCCAAGAATGTGGTCTCATTTAAGCCAATTCCTATATATATATATATATATATATATATATATATATATATAAGGGGAGAGGATCCAATGAGACCACATTTTATGGTGAGACAGTGTGGACTAATCTCAACCCTCCCCCATTTACATCAAAGGCTAGGAATAATTTGGGATAATAATAATTAACCATTTAATTAAATTTCAGAAAGGGTAAAATTGTCAAAACAAATATGTGGGGGACCGTCCAAATATGGAATCGGTTATTGGGAGAGAGAAAATCACGTGGGGAGAGAGAAAATCGCGCTGGGAGAGAGAAAATCATGCATGTGTTCTGTTATGCAGTATGTTGTATATTTATCATATATTTACTGTACACTTTTAACACTATTTTATTGTATGTTTAACATAATTTTACACTATATATATATATATATATATATATATATATATATAGGGAGAGGGTTATATGAGACCACTTCATAGGGTAAGTCCATTAGGGACCAATCCTAGCCATATATCTAATTTTTTCAAGGGTTGCGATTTAAGAGGCAAAATTACAAATTACAAGCTAATTAATTAAACACAGGGGTAAATTAGTCATCCTCTCAAAGCAATATTCATGGGATTCACGTATTCATGGGATTCACGCAATCCTTCCAAATCTCAAAACAAAATCACGTAACAATCCTCCTCCTTCTTCTTCAACGCACTACTGTGAGAAATTCTTCATCTTTCTTCTTCAACGCATTATGAGGGGCTGAAAAAGTTGCAGACAATTCGCCATAGTTGCTAAAACTCAACTACAGTTCGAAGATTGCTTATAAAGATGTAATTTGTTGCTTGTATAGATTTGTCATGGTGCTTTTAGATATATTAACTACATAAGCAAGTCATGAGCAAGAAATTCATACTACATAAGCAATAAGTCTATACTACATAAGCAACGAATATATACTACGTATGCACCACGAATACGTTAACTACATAAGCAAGTCATAAGCAACAAACACATATTACATAAGCAACAAACCCATATTACATAAGCAACAAGCCTATACTACATAAGCAACGAATATACACTATGTATGCACCACAATTGCATTAACTACATAAGCAACAAACTCATACTACATAAGCAAATGTTTCTATACTACATAAGCAACGAATATACATTACGTATGCACCACATATACATTAACTACATAAGCAAGTCATAAGCAACAAACTCATACTACATAAGCAATAAGCCTATACTACATAAGCAACGAATATACACTACACATGCATCACAGATACATTAACTGCATAAGCAAGTCATAAGCAACAATCCTATACTACATAAGCAACAGAATTTTTTTTTTGAAACTGAAACGCTGGAGAGAGAGTGTGCGTGAAGAGTGGGTGAAATCGCGTGAAAGAGGGAATGAAATCTTAGTAATTGATTCTAAAGTGCCAAATTACCACCCTACCCTTTTTAATTCTTTGAAACAAAAAAATAAATATAAAAAGCCTAAAAATTTGGACCACCCAAAATTGTTGATCTATGGTTAGGATGTGTCCCCATGGACTCACCCCAAGTAGGAGGACCTATTTGATCCATATCCTTTATATATATATATATATATATATATATATATATATATAGAGAGAGAGAGAGAGAGAGAGAGAGAGAATCACGCTCATTAACATGTGGGGACCGTGAATTAAGTAAATCAGTTAGAGAGAGAGAGAGAGAGAGAGAGATAGAGAGAGAAATCACGCTCATTATTGTACTATATATTTAACATATATTTAATGTATATTTAACATTATTATACTATATATTTAACATATGTATACTGCATATTATAATTGTCAAACAAAAATATGTTGGGACCGTGAATTAAGGAATTAATTAACAAGATTATTCTGGGCAGACCAATAATTACGGTATACCAGATAACAATAATTAAAAAATCAACAACTAATATACACAAATCAATTAACTAAATTATTATACAGTAAACTATGTCTAACTATACAATAAAATCGGAGTTATGTATACGAAGAAACTATGTCTAACTCCCACAACAAAATCAGACTACCTATACAGTAAAACTATATCTTGGACTCGTTATGGGCAAGGGGGAGTTATACTGGCCCCTTGGTTTGCGCTCTTTATCATGGCTTTGCAGAATCGGTTGACCATTTATTTGTCTTTTGTGTCTTTGCAGGGGCTCTCTGGCGATGGATTTTTGATTTTTTTAACGCTCACCTATTTGAGGCTCACCGATTTAATGAACTCCTGGTGCGGCTAATGAACTTTCATTTCAGTGAGCAGGTTGCTTTCCTATGGCGGGTGGCTATCCTTTCCTGCATCTGGCTCATTTGGCATATCCGGAATGAGTTGATTTTTCACAACAAAATCTGGACAGTGGAGGCGGCTACTATCCATCTTCGGGTTCTCATCGTTGAATCATCTTCATTGGATCGGGATGCATGCACAACGACCAACATGAACTTCTCATCCTGCGTAAGCTGCGAGTTCCTGGGCGGGCTAGACAAGCACCAAAGATCGTGGAGGTTAATTGGCAAAAGCCCCTCCCGGGTTGGATCAAGGTGAATACGGACGACAGTTCTTCAGGGGCGCCGGGCAATCTGACAGCTTTCGGGGTTTTCCGGAATTACAGAGGTTTCTTTCGGGGGTGTTTCGTGAATCGTTGTTGTTCGGGCTATGTGTTTGAAGCTGAATTGGTCGCAGCAATGTGGGCGATTCACTATTTTTTTATGAAGGGATGGACACAACTTTGGCTGGAGTCGGATTCGATGTATGTAGTGAACTTGCTGGATAAGAGATCTGCTAAGGTACCGTAGCGCCACCTTAGCACTTGGCGATACACCTTGCATCTTCTCGCTCATATGGATTTTGTGGTCTCACATATTTTTCAGGAAGGCAATCGGGTGGCAAACATGTTGAGCAAGAAGGCGGATTACGGTACATGGTGGGGCGCCCCGCCTGAGGAGCTCATACATTATCTCACTGATGACTATGTTGGCCAATCCAACTATAGGTTTGTTAGCTAGTGCGTCCTGGCTTCAGGTTTCTTTTCCCATTTTGGACGCCTATTCATTCATGGGGGTACTCTTTTTCCTGCCAAGAGTTTTCCCCACAAGGGTGGATTTTACATTAGGAGGTTTTAACGAGCCCCCAACCATTCAACTATTTGGTCGGCTTGTGACCATTTTGTTTTTATTTATGACATTGTTTTCAGGCTTACTTTTGGTCACCTGATCACTGTGATCAGGAATACTCTATTTTTCTTTTTTTATATATATTATCGAATTTATTCAAAAAAACAGTAAAACTATGTCTAACTATACAATAAAATCAGACTACCTATACAGTAAACTATGTAAAACTATACAATAAAACCAGACTATATACAAAGTCGCCCTCGACGCGTTGTTAACTTTTTCTACAATATCCAAAACGCTTCAAAATCCTCACCGCCGGCGCCAATGTCTGCCACCGCGCTTCTCCAAAAGGCGGCTCAAATGGGGTCAACCGAAAGCAACCCAACATTCTTCAGCAACGCAATCGGAGTTATGAATTCTTCTTCTCCATCTTCTTCCTCGACGAACACTCTGCCTTTCGCGCAAAACCAAAGCGAGTTGCCCCGGTTTTCGACAAGCAAACGCCAGAGAATCACGCCACCAAAGTCGCCAAAGACGGAATGATGAGTTTCAGCACAACCCCGAGCATGACAATCAATAATTTTGACAGTCAGGCAATTAATCAAACAGGTGGTGGGCATATTGGCCAGACAGGTAATTTGCATTTTGGGTCGTTGCATGGGGCCGTGGAGAATGGTCTGACGAGGGATTTTCTCGGTGTGGGCGGAGACGACGGCGCCGGTGGGACGTTTTTGCTGCAAGAGCTGGCGAAATTCTAATTATACAATTATAATATTGCCATTTACAGATTTAAAATAAATTAAAAATGATCATTAAATTGGGTAAATCTCAACCATATAAAATTACAGATTTTGTGGACATGATTAGTCCACATTGTCTCACTCTAATAATATGGTCTCATTTGATCCAATCCATATATATATATATATATATATATATATATGTGTGTGTGTGTGTGTGTGTGTGTGTGTGTGTGTGTGTGTGTGTTTTGAATCATCACTTTTTTTATAGTAGACCAAATTAGAAAGGTGATCAGTTTTTTTTATTTCAATAATAAAAATGGTATTTAGGTCATATTATATTTTAAAACAGCTAAATAAGATTTTTTGATTTAATCATATCATTTCCTTTTCCAGTTAACAAACACTTGACAATCCATTACATGTGATTCCTGACTTTTCGAATTCCACTTCATCACTTTTATTCTACCAGTTTGGTCTCCTTCTTTGTGGCGTTTTTTTTTCAACGTGTTATGCTTGTGTACATTGTTAATCTTGCTTGTGAATGTAATGAATAGTGCTTATGTAATATTAGATTCATGCATATTAAACAGAACGATGTTGTGATTAATATGCTTGTGTAACTGGTTAATTTTGCTTGTAAAGGTATTCAATGTTCCTAATGAATTGGTTATATAATTGATTTTTTTTAACACTTGTAGACTTTATAAGTTTTGGAAGTCCTAGAGTGTCATGCTTATTTAAGTGGTTAATTCTACTTGTGTAGTTATTCAGTGTTGCTTATAAAATGTTAATCATATTAATATTTTTAATTGTGAGTGGTATTTGTTATGCTTGTGTACATTGTTAGTCTTGCTTGTGAAGGTGCTGAATAGTGCTTATATAATATTAGATCCATGCATATTAAACATAACAGTGTTGTCTTGGATGATTTTGGTATGAGATCATGGAATAATTCTCGTGGATGAGTTTGGTAACTACTTCCTATTTTGTCGCTGGGAAAAATTTGTGTGAGCTAATTTACCCTTATGTTAAGTTAATTAGTTGTGAGTGGTATTTGTTATGCTTGTATACATTGTTAGTCTTGTTCGTGAAGGTATTGAATAGTGTTGAAAAATTTCTTTTTAATGTTACAATAAAATAGTTTCATGCACATATATATAACCAAATGACTTCAAGAAAGAATATATTTTATAAATATATTAAGCTAATATAGATTCATGAAAAATCAAAGGTTGTCCTGTAGGAGTCACGCCACTTGACGTTGTCCTAAGATCGTGATGGCCTCCCTCCGTGCAGGTTCTGACGACTCACCACCACCCCAAGATAAAACCCAAGAAGGCCACGCCTATATCTTCTATTATGAGCACGGTCACAAGAAGACTAACGAACAAGACCTTATCACGTTGCCCAAATACGAAATAATAATTTTGAGAGTATAAGAATATTGTAGGTGTGTATGCTTGTAAATGTCTAACTAGACCCCTAAGAACCCTATATATAGTGTTAGGATTATATTTGAAACATCAAAATTAAATAGAAAATAATAGGCTATTATGGGGGTGTTAAAAAATTGAATGAGAGGTTACAAAATTCAATCCATTTGAATTTATTCAAATAATCGTTTCTTGAAGTTTTCAAAACTTAAAATATAACAATCCCCCACAAGGTTTAAAACTTCAACATTAGTTCTCTCGGAGGGCCACTGATAGCTATTCATTGTCATTTCTTCAAGCAAGTTCAATGCATCCTCTGGGAATCTTGCAAGTAAAGCGCCTCCTGCTGCGGCATCTACAAATGACCTAGTCTGTCCCATCAACCTGTTGTAAAAGAAGCAGAGCTGCTGATCCTCAGGAAATCCGTGTTGCGGGCACCTCCTCAATAAATCCCGAAATCTTTCCCATGCCTCATACAATGGCTCAGAGTCAAACTGCCTGAACTGCGTGATCTCACTTTTGAGTCGTAGTGTCTTACTTGGTAGGAAGTATTTAAACAAAAATCTCTAACTCGTTCATCTTAGTTGTTCACACTCCCCCTGAGTTAGGGTGCTGCCTGCTTGATTTCTAGCCTTATCCCTTAAAGAGAAAGGGAATTGGCGCAGACGATATAGCATCATCATCACCCCATTCATCTTGATTGTATTGCAAACCCGTATGAAGTTCGCAAGATGAGAATTGGGATCCTCGGACGGAAACCCCCAAACGATCTCTCATGCACCATCGAGATCGATCTTTGCTTCAAAAGTTATTCGCATTAATGGGGACATTGGCAATTCCACCATAGTTGCGATTGGTCCGGGGCGAAAGTAATCACGAATCGCTTCTTCCGGATCGCGTAACCTCCGATCATCGTAACTCATTAACGACCCTGTTGGCCCCATTGTTACCTCCGTTGTTGCCTCCGTTATTTCCCCATTGTTATCTTCCACGCCCCGCCATACCGTTTCTTGTTGTCTTTTTCGTCGCTCTAGTAGCCGCACTAATTTAAAAACCTCAACCTCTGGTATGAACGGTGCTAATTCTCCTTGCTTCGAGCGAGTGTTCATGCACTTGATGGCTCAAAAGCTACCTTTAAAACCGTAGCAAGTGCACCTATCGTTTTATAGTATAGATTATTGAGTCACCGATGTCATTCCCACGAGGATTGTAAGTACTAATAATTACCGTCTTTTTTGTTATTTAATCTAACAATTTTTGAGTTTTTGTTTGATGAAAAAGGAAAACAAATTATAAATTGCAAAAATGAAGGAAGATTTGTAAAATAAGAAATCAAGAGATAGAAATGTGTTTGAATGTAAATCCCTCTAGAATGTTTTTGTGATTTGACAAGTTAAAAATACAACCGTAAGCCCTTAAGCAAAAACCAACCTCTTTTAATAAAATCTCATGTCTTGTGGACCGTAGAAATTCCCAATTTAAGTTAAACCCTTTCTCAAGGCGAAAAACTTCTAATCTCAAGTTGATTAACTGAAATCTCTTTCTAGTTAAAACCCCAAGACAAACATTATAACGATTTGTGAATTCCCATATTAGGTTTGACCCTAATCCGGAAGATTTATGTCGCCCTATATCTAGGATTGCATGCAACTCTTTTCACTTATATAGGTTCTATTTCACCATGAATCTCTCGATTTCCGGATGAAAAATTAACTTCAAATCAATATTGCGCATATATCAATTCGAATGAACGAAGCATAATATAAGTGAATCACACAAAATATGAAGATTTTATTAAAAACATACACACCTTAATCACAAATCCATTCTAGAGTTCATTACATTCAAACACTAGAGTTTAGCTACACATGATTTTGACCAAAGAATAAATTACACAAGAAGATTTAAGTATTGTAGACATGGTGTACTTATCTTTCTCAAAATCTCAATTGACTTCTTTCTTGATTGATGATGTTGCTCCAAGCCTTCTTCTCCAATATTGCCCCAAGCTTTCTCCTCCAAGACCCCTTGATCCCAATTCTACTTAATGAAATGAATACAATGAATATTTCCTGAGTATCTAATGAATGCCTCTCCCAATTTCAACCCTTGGCTTTTATAGGCAACCAATACATTGATAGTACTCTCTTTTATTAAACAATCACCCCCATTTTCCTTGTTGGTTGGTGAATTCTTGTATTCAAGTGATGAGGAGGGGACATGGAGACATGTTTCAAAAAAATAGGGTGTTAAAAGTGTACAAAAGTGGCCAAAATGGGTTGGTTGGTGAGTTTTCCCCAAATTCCGCAAAGAAAAGTTGCAAAAGAGGTCCCTGACACGCCGTGTCGCCTGACACGCCAGGCCGTCTTTGTTTAATGTCGCAGCACTCAGGACATGGCCGTGCTTCCCAACACGGCCAGGCCGTGTTCCAGGACACGGCCAGTGTTGGGAACACGGCCAGGCCGTGTTGGAGGCTGTTTTGTGCAAAAATTTCGAGTTTTTGGCTCCCGCTTTAATGTTGCCCGACACCCCGCCCGTGTTGGACCAAAAAGGCCCCGAAATGACGCGTTTGGCTTGGAATTTCGAGCGTTTTGCATCCTTAAACTCCCTGGTATGTTTTGACATGAATCAATGGTCCAAAATTCACCAAAATTGGCCCCGAATGGTCAATCTACATCAATAAAATCACCCTGTAGTAATATGAACTATGTACAATCAAAAATTTACAAAACTAACAATAAAACAACCCGAATTCTACTCAAATGTACACATAAAACATGCATAAAAAGACCCTTATCAAGACTACTCCAACCAACTAAAAAAACAAGTCAAACACAAAGAGGAGTAAAATAAAACAACAAATAATAAAAAGAAAGAAAAAAAATGTCTAAATTAAAAATAATTCTATTTATCGCAATATTAGTACTAAAAATTTAATTAGTCCCCGGCAACAGCGCCAAAAACTTGTTCGCCTTATTTTTAAGCTTCACCGCAAGTGTACGGTGCAATTTATAGAATAGGGTTAGCAAGGTCGAATCCACAGGGATTAATAAATTATTGTACTAAGTACTTAATTGTAATAGCCTTATTTTATCTAGACGATCGAAAGTTGATGGATTGGTTTTGTAAACTAAAATGAGAATTTATCCTAAATAAACAAAGTAAAGATTGATTGAAAGATCAAGGAGATGAATGGATTCCTGGGTTATGGTTTCAGTTAATATCCCTTTTTATTATCAGATTAATCAAACCAAAGTTATACGTATTCTTCCCTATAGAACAATCACAAAAGTAATTTACCCTCTCTCTCGAGATGCATGTAAAAGCGTTGATTGGAATATCTATGCTAGCATCTCTACTCAACATGAGATATCCAACTCCCAAAAGCACAAAAGATTAAATATCCTCACAAATATTCACAGACTTCTCAATCATGCAAATATTCATGTCAAGTACTCACGGATCTAGTATTGAAACTCATCTTCAATTATGAATCAATACATCAAACAAGTTAAACCAAAGGCCTTTTGATAAGACAAGAATTAAAACAAAGTACTCGAATAGGGTTGGAAAACAATAGCTTCAATTGCAATTAATCATCAAATAAAAGTATCCATTAACCTACTCCCAAACCCGGGAATCACAAGATGTTTAGCCAGACATAGAAAATAAATAATCCATAGACAAATTATTCATGTTCATGTCTAACTAATTGAAAATAAAGATACTATGGAATGCGAAGACTGGGGACTTCGATGATCTCTCGCCTATCTTCAATCCTCAAGCATGTTGTTGTGCCTGATCGATCTCTCAATTCTCCGGTGGAAAGTTACTCTTTTCTCTGCTTTCTAGGGCAAAAATCAGCGTATCCTTGTTTGTGGCCGCCTCGTCTCTATTTGTACTTCGTTTTCGAAACCTAGTTCAAAACTTGTCAAACTCTATTTTCCGTCACAAAGACTGTCGTGCATCTAGCGCACTTCCCGGCCCGTGCTGGTGCCGCAAAAGTTTCTTTTCATTGAAGGATGCACGGGCCGTGCGCATCACGCACGACCAGCCCGTGCGCCATGCCGTGGCTCGAGTCTGAGTCTTGGGTTGGCGCACGGGTCATGCTAGGGACGCACGCGCTGCCCGTGCGCACCTTCTGGACTTCATATTGGTTCATTTACTTCCGTTTCTCGCCCGTTAAATTCTCGACTTCTTCCCGATTCAACTCCAAACTTTATACTTTACTTCAAGTATCGTTTTCTTTATCGCGATGTTCAATTGTTGCCAAAATGCTACAATTATCAATAAATTCCTACAAAACGAGCAACGCATAATACCTTTTCCACAAAACAGGAATAAAACCCTTTTCACTTAAGTAATGCATGCATAACAACTAATTCTAACTACAATTATGCCCAAAATACATGCAAAACACATACCAATCATCCACCAAACATAAAAACAAATCCATTAGTTGACTTAATCTCAGAGTTATCAGTAATTCAATTTGCATCACTATATCCTTCAAGTACACTTGGAAAACCTTTATAACATAAGGAGTAACTTAAAGTTCCTCTAAGATATTTAAGAACTCTTTCTAAAGCGATCGATGGCTCTTACTAGGATTATGAGTATATCTACTAAGTCTGCCAACTACATAAGAAATATCTGGTTGAGTCCTATTGGAGAAATATAATAATGACCCAATAATTTGAGAATACTTCAATTGAGATATAGGTTCACCCAAGTTTTTGTGTAAATGTACATTTGGGTCATAAGGAGTAGAAAATGACTTGCAATCATAATAATTGAATTTCCTCAAGAATATTTTGATAGAGTCAGATTGGTTTAATAAAACCTTATTTTGTGATCTTAACTTTCATACCCAATATTATATGTGCTTCTCCTAAATCCTTCATCTCAAAGTTATTAGACAAATAAACTTTCACTTTTTCAATAAACTACAAGCTTGACCCCAAAATTAATATGTCATCAACATATAAACACAATATTACACATCCACCATTTTCTTCCTTAAAATATATGCATTTATCATGTTCATTTGACCTAAATCCATAACCTTGTATAACATCATTAAACTTTTCATGCCACTCTTTTGGTGCTTGTTTCAAACCATATAAAGATTTTACTAACTTACATACCTTATGCTCTTGTCCTTTGACTTTAAAACCTTCAAAGTTGTTCCATATAAATTTCTTCATCTAAATCACCATTTAAAAATGCGTTTTGACATTCATTTGATGTATCATTAACTTATTTATAGATACTAAAGCCAACAAGACTCTAATACTTGAAATCCTAGCAATCGGAGAATAAGTATCAAAATAATCTATTTCTTCTTGTTGTGTAAATCCTTTCGCCACTAAATTTGGCCTTATACTTATCTATTGAACCATCACCTTTAATTTCTTCTTAAAAATCCAGTTACACCCTATTGGTTTACTACCAGGAGGTAAATCAGATAAATCCCAAGTATTATTTTGAATAATAGAATTGTATTCATCATTGATCGCTTCTTTCCAAAAAAGTGCATCTACAGAAGATATTGCATCATCATAAGTTTGGGGATCTCCTTCAACTAAAAAGGTGATAAAGTCATCTCCAAAATTCTTGCTAACCTTAATTCTTTTACTCCTTCTTAATTCTAATAGTGTTTCTTCATTATTTTCTAAAATTGCGCTAGTGTTGACTTATAAGGTTCATATGGAATTCTAGTTTTAAAAGGAAAAACATCCTCAAATTATGTGGCATCTCTAGCTTCAATGATAGTGTTATTAGAAATTCCATTAACTTCAGAATTGACCACTAAAAATCTATTTGCACTACTATTTTGAGCATATCCAATAAAAATAGCATCAACAGTCTTAGGTCATATTTTCTTTCTCTTAAACTCAGGTATATCTACTTTTGCTAAGCACCCCAACACTTTAAGAAAATTCAGTCTCGGAGCTCTCTTTTTCCATAATTCATAAGGAGTTCTATCATTATCTTTAACAATCACACGATTTAATATAAAACAAGAAGATAAAATAGCTTCACCCCACAAATTCTCAGGTGCTCCAGAATTTAACAACATTGCATTTACCATATCCATCAAAGTTCTGTTCTTCCTTTCAACTACACCATTTGATTGGGGTGAATAAGGAGGTGTGAACTCATGTATTATTCCATTATCTTCACAAAATTTTATCAATTCACCTGAAGAATATTCACCTCCTCTATCAGACCTAAGTTTCTTAATCTTTTTCTCTATTTGATTTTCAACTTCATTTTTATAAACCTTAAACTTTTCAAAAACTTCATCCTTAGATTTGATAAGTTAAATGTAGCTATACTTAGAAAAATCATCAATAAATGTCACAAAATATTTATTTCCACCTCTAGTTGGAGATCTATTTGAATCACATACATCATTATGAATAAGTTCCAAAATATCTGAATTTCTTAGAACTGAATGATAAGGTCTTTTTGTTTGTTTTGCTTGTGCACATATTTCACACTTATGATCAACCTTTACTTGAGATCTTGGAATCAAATTTAAATCCATAAGTTTTTTAACTTTTCTATTACTAATGTGTCCCAACCTTTCATGCTATAAAATACTAGATTGGACATTAAAAATAAGATTAGGTCTCTCATTAACACCATCCATAATATTCAATTTAAATAATCCGTCGCTTACAAATCCTTTTCCAATAAAAACACTATTTCTAGTGATTACAACCTTATTTGATTCCATAACTAGATTGTAACCACTTTGCACTAAACAAGATTCACTCACTAAATTTCTTCTAATATCAGGCACATGCCGCACTAAATCAAGAGTCAATATTTTCCCAGAAGTCATCTTGAGATCAACACTTCCAATCCCATGTATTTGTGCGGCAATATTATTCCTTAGCGTCACGCTTCCTCCACTTATGTTCTGATAGGATTTAAATTTTAATTTATCAAAACAAACATGAATATTAGCTCCCGAGTCTAACCACCAATCATTATTTTGATATGTAAAGTTTACTAAAGAAAATTTAGATTCTAACCTGATAGTTAGTCTCCCTTCAACTACCATATTCACTTGGTTTTGCTGAGGTTTAGACTTGAACTTAGGTATATACTTCTCAGTCTTTTTGTAGTAACAATCCCTAGCCAAATGATTGGCCCTTCCGCATACATAACATGCTCTTTCTTCCTTTTCTTTGATTTTGACATCTCCATTTCTAGAAGTACTAGGTTTGGCATTATTATTATGGCGATAATTATTTCTCCCACCTTTCTTGTTATTCTTAAACTTATTACCTCTAGACTTATACTTATTATTATTATTACTATTTTTATCTTCAACTAAATTAACATTGACTTTCATTTCTTCTCACTTAAGATTTATCATATGTTGTTCTTCAATTCTCAATGACTTAAAGACTTGAATCAAAGTCAAAGCTCCTTGTTGATGTCTTAGACCCCTAGCAAAATTAGACCAAGAAGGTGATAGTTTATCAATCAAACATGAAACTTTATATTCTTCGCTAAACTTTGATCCACTATTTTCAAGAGGCTTTAATAAATCTTGGAATTCATGAATTTGTTCATTAATAGATTTTCCATCAACCATAACATAAATCGTAAAAGTTGAGGTATAAAACCTTTGTATTCTCGCATCATCAATCTCATATTCAAACTTCTAAAGTATCCCAAAGTTCCTTAGCACTAGTGATGGAATGATACACATCATAAAGTCTATCCGACAAGGCATTAAGGATAAAATTATGACAATGGTAATTTATTTGTTCAGGAGTATGCCAAGAGCTTGCTTCTATATTTTCATCAATTGCAGAAATAAAACCAAGAATAGTTAACCAATATTTCATTTGATTTTTCCATCTCTTAAAAGTTAGTCCATTAAATTTTTCGCTAACACTATTAGCTTCTTCATGAGATGCCATTAGTCAATCTTCAATTATAGCAATGTAGAGATTTAATAGGCAAAGAAAGGACAAGAAGAAAATTTGTAGGACAAATATTCAATAATATATGTCAAATAACGTGTTTATCAAATATTCAAAATGAATTAAACAAAAGTTTTGGTCATAAGCACTAAAGAATTTACAAAGTTTTGCAAATAATTTGCTATGGCAGAATTTTGTGGCACACTAATACACACTTTTGTTTTCAATTTAATTCTAACACATAACATGTTATCCACTACTCAAACAATAATTTTTTTTTCTTAGCAAAAGAAAATAATTATGCAAAATGTAAGTTCAAATCCTTCACAAATACTCTCAGTTAATGTAGAACTCAATCAAATACAAATAGGATCAGAATGTTTCAAATTGAATTGCAAATCAAAAAGTTTAAAATTGAATTGCAAATTATCCTTCACAGTTTTCGGCCGGTGAATATAAAACTTAAGCAATGAGTCTATTTCAAAATATAAGAATCATATATTTGTAAAATTGATTTCATCACGATCTTAGAATATTGAAAATTTTCTTTTTAATGTTGCAAATAAAATAGTTTCATGCACATATATATAACCAAATGACTTCAAGAAAGAATATATTTTATAAATATATTAAGCTAATATAGATTCATGGAAAATAAAAGGCTGGCCTGTAGGAGTCACGCCACTTGACGTCCTAAGATCGTGATGGCCTCCCTCCGTGCAGGTTCTGACGGCTTACCACCACCCCAAGATAAAACCCAAGAAGGCCATGCCTATATCTTCTATTATGAGCACGATCACAAGAAGACTAACGAACAAGACCTTATCACGTTGCCCAAACACAAAATAATAATTTTGAGAGTATAAGAATATTGTAGGTGTGTATGCTTGTAAGTGGCTAACTAGACCCCTAAGAACCCTATATATAATGTTAGGATTATATTTGAAACATCAAAATTAAATAGAAAATAATAAAGCTATTATGGGGTGTTACAAAATTGAATGAGAGGTTACAAAATTCAACCCATTTGAATTTGAGCAAGTCTCTTGTGAGACGGTCTCACGGATCTCACGGATCTAAATCTTGAGAACATGAACCATGAGACCATGGACAAAAATAAACCTCATGAACCATAAAATAAACTCCGGCTAAAAAATAAACCCTAAAAAAAACTTGTCAATTTAAACGTAATATTAGATTCATGCATATTAAACATCTAAATCTCTTGAATCTTGTCTTTACCTTTGAATTTATAATTTTGGTATGAGATTAAAAATATAACAAATAGAGTGATTATCGTGGATGAGCTTGGTAGGTATGAGATTATTGATTTTGTGTTGGGGTTGGGGAAAAGTTTGTGTGGACTAATTTACCCATATGTTAAGTTAATTAGTTAATAAATTATAATTTTAGCTTGTTAAATATTGGCTATTGAAAATAGACAAAGACTTATATAGGACCGTCTCACGAATCTCTATAAATGAGATGAGCCGGAAACAAGTCAACAGAAAATCCGCGGGTAAATAAAAAGTCAACTATCCGCCAAAAATAGTGCGGTAATACTTTTTGAGAAAAAAGTAATAATTTTAAGAACAATAATACTTTTGAGCAAAATAATAATACGTTAATTAGAAACATGTAATACTTTTGATACAACAAGTGATGTTCATTGTTAAAATGCTGAAGATGATGGATATTTTGTAGTTCAACAAATAATTTTTTTCATTAAATATTTAATACGTGTAATACTTTTTATACTTAAATGTGTAATACTTTTCACTTAAATTTGTATTACTTTTTAGTTCATGTATATTTTGTATTTCAACATGTAATACCTTTCTCTTAAACGCGTATTACTTTTTATTTAAAACTATAATACTTTTGATTCAACATGTAATATTTTTTACTTGAAACTCTAATATTTTTCATTGCAAAATATAATACTTTTCAATTCAAATTTGTAATACTTTTCACTTAAAACTATAATACTTTTTAGTTAAAATGTAATACTTTTTAATGGTGGTTTTCAATGAAGCTTTTCTTTTTTTCTTCTTTTTCTTCTTTTTTTTTTTCCCTTCGCCTCTTCTCTTCGTTTTTCTCTCGTATTTCTTCTTCTTTTCTCTTTATTTCCTGGCAAAACGAAAGTTTGAAAACTTAAAAATCTCCATTAATGGAGTATCATACCCTCGTGAGCCATTAGCTTCTTCTCTACAGTTGAATGTGATTTTCTACTTCTCTTGTCCGATCAACGATTACACTTTGCTCATTGGGGCCCTGATCCAACCTCCATTGAATGATTACTTTCACAGATGTACGAAGGCCCGAGCTTTAGCACAATATTAAACACATTGTATCACTTGTTATATCAAAAGTATTACATATTTCTAATTAAAGTATTATTTTTTTTTTTTTGCTCAAAAGAATTACGTGTCTTAAAAGTATTATTTTTTTCTCAAAAATTATTATTGCACTAATTTTGACAGAATGTGGACTTTTGTTGACCTTAGATTCACTGTTGACCTCGTGGGTTTCATGGTGACCTGATCCAACTCGGACCCATCTCACGGATAGAGATACGTGAGATGGTCCGACACGATACCTTCTTCTTGAAAGGATTAGTCTCTGTCCGGGCCGTAAAATCCAACGAATCTAATCCATTAGACGGATCCAAATATCCCGCCCGCATCAATCCGCCTATTGACCCACCCAACCACTAACACCACAACTATATCCACTTTTGCCGTTAATACTTTTTGAAGAATACTAATACGTTTTGAGAGGACTACTAATATTTTTCAGGAGAAATACTAAAATACATTTAATCGAAAAACCTAATATTTTTCAACAAGATTGTTAATACGTTTTAGGGGGAATACTAATTCTTTTTATCAGAAAAAATCAATATTTTTCATGAGGATTACTAAAGAAACTGCTCAAGAGGGTATTTTTCAATGGTTGTTAATACTTTTCAAGGGAAAAACTAATACTTTTGAGGGTTGCCTAATATTACGTCACTGACTAATACTTTTCAAGTGGACAATTAATACATTTTAGGTGGATTACTAATACTTCCAAGGCAAAAAAATCAATACTTTTAATAAGGGCTACTAAAAATATTGTTTAAGAGGATTACTAATACTTTTCAGATTTACTGTTAATACTTTTCAGATGTACTACTTATACTTTTCGGAGAGAAACTAATACTTTTAATGACCCCTAATATTACAATAATATCACCTATCCTAAATTCTATGACACCGCCCAAAATATTACAAAAATGCACCGATGCATGAAATTACAAAAAAGGGTCGAGTTTGATCCATCTAACAGAAAAACCCGTTAAACTAGTCTAACCCAAAATTTTGTCCTCTTGAAACATTAGATCTATATTGGATTGATTGACGCATCTTTTGATGATCTAACTCACCCTATCTTTGGTGATCTAATGGAATCCAACTATATATAGGTGTATTTTAGACTTTATTTTGGTAGATGTGGCATTAAAACATTGAGTTTGGTCGGGCCCACTGATCCTTCAACCTCTAACAGTGATATTAACATTGTTCGTAAATAACGACTCTTTCCCTTTATTAAAGCTCACATGAGATTGTTAACTCCCCACCGCTGCCATTGAGTAAAATTGTAAAATAATCAAATTGTTTTATTTTCTTAATAATTTTATGGGATGATTAAAAAGGAGACCCAAACGTTTGGTGTATTTTAAAAAAATTAAGAGAAATTTTATAATTATAGAAATTCCGTGGAGATTCGATTCGCCTTAGGTTTTGCTCCAATCGTTAGTTGACCTAAGACGTAATTAATTATTTTACAATTAAATCCCTCAACTTTTCTAAATATTACAATAACCGCAAATTTTGTCTGGCTATTTCTAATACTTGGAAAAATTGAGGGAAATCAGAAATATTTAATGACATCAACAAATTACGTAAGTTTAACTAACATTGGGGTAAAAATATTAGGCGAAACCAAACCTAAAGGGCTTTACAGTAAATTTAAGAATTCTCCGTATTTTTTATCCAAACCTCGGTTTCTTTTTTTTAATGATCCCTAATTTTAATACGATATTAAGCATTTACAATTGGGGTAGAGGGCGAATAGAGTAGAATTCAACACAACATTTACTTGTTCAAGGAGAAAATGTGGGGTGGCAATAGTAAATAACAACAAATGAAAAATTATGGGTACTTATTGAAATTAACGGTGTGGGAGAGCTGTCTTGAGCTATCTATCACTCAAACGCGGACAGTTTGATGGATCATTTAAGTATCGGATTGGGACAGCTACTTACGTTGTTTGAATAACTATATATACACCAAAATTTTGGAGACAATTTTTTTGGTTAAGACAGTGATGGGTTGTGGAGATGCCACGATATATATCCTTATTCATTATCTTATTTCTTTGTCTAGCAATCAATCACACGAGGGATTTTTTTTTTGGACATTTATGATTTATTCAAGGCTACTTTCTTCTTTGTGTTATTGAATACACAAATTGACTGTAACGAGTTGAAATTTAAGCGGTGTTTAATGCATGTTTGATTTCTTTTTTAGCTTTCTTTTTTTTTTTTTTTGAATTTTTCTTGTTTTTGCATCTAGTACGATACATGTGGTATTGTGGTAGATTGACATATTGGGACCATCAATATTTAGTAATATCAATTATAAATAATTATTACATTTTCTTTTTATACTTGCAGTTGTTGGATAGGGATAAATTGCAAATTACCATCAGCAGAAGTCGTAAGAGGCCAAAATAAATAAACAAGTGATAAAATAAGGAGCAAATTAATTAATTGTCTCTATTGTTACATTGTCTTGATTTGTTTATTCGCATAATTTTATTTTTATTTTGCAGGATTTGTACTAATTTGAACCATAAATTATAATACTTATATTAATGGTACGTTAACGAAGACAAACACTTGTTGTGTTCTAATGGTTGTATAAGAAAATAAATATTAATTATATACCCTGCGTGAATTTATACAAGTGGTAATCGATCTATACAATTACCCTTGTTTATTTTAAAAAGGAAATCAAATTCCTTGCCTCCAAAACAAAATATGTCCCCCCTTCTCTTTTTAGTTGCTTATCTCAGAAGATAAAAAAAAATTGAGAGGGATGGTGAAAATTGAAATCATGCCCACTTGAAGCACTCATTTCATGTCTGAATTCAGTCATGCCCACCACCAACTTTTTATCTCCACACACATGGTGTCCAATATTGGTTGACAATTACCAATTATTATGCAGCCTTTAAAGCTTCTTCCCAAAGAAAATGTTCACGTTTAAAGTCCAAAATTTTAACTACATTTTTGAAAAAGTCCTAATTGATTAAACTATTTTCCAACATAAGATAGACTTTGTAGTGATTAGTTTGTTGTAGCTTGAGTTTGCAGGAACTTAGCTTATAAAGAAGAAAAAAAAAACAAGCGAAAGTGAGCGTTATAAAAAAATTATTTCACAATGTTCAATTACCTATAAATTATTAGAGATAGTTAAACTTTTTGCATCTTGCCCTTTTCCTCCTTCAAAGCTTGAAAGTTCGAACTTTTTGTTGTTCGTTGTGTTTCGAGTTTCCAAGTCTTTGTAAACTCGAGACGCGTAAAAGTCGTTGTATCTTAGAGACGAACGCCGGAACCGTAAGCACTCGGTGTGCGGGCGTTTTTGTCTTGCGGAGATCGATTAAATCGAGGCCTCGACTTAAACCATACACTATATCCAGCCATTTTCTTCAAACAAAACCATACACCGAGAAATTTTACCCAACAATCGCAAGGACGAAAAATTCGTTATTCCTACGTTTCGTTGAAGACGATGGCATCGGTTCGATTTCGTTCACACCCATGGTCACGCTCCTCCGCTCACGGCCGCCCAAGTTTTCTCGGTGTCGACTTCAAGAGATGGCAATGAGAAGATCTTTGTTTTACGTGATGACTTTGGGACTATCTCGTTTCGTGAAGGAGGAACCCCTGGCTAGTTGGTGATGAAGAATCCGACAATGAACGGAGAATCGTAGATGCTTGGCATAACAGTGATTTCCTTTGTCGGAATTATATTTTGAACGGACTAGACGATACCTTGTACAACGCCTATAGTTCGTTCAAAACATCCAAAGAGTTGTGGGACTCTTTGGAGAAAAAGTATAAAACAGAAGATGCTTAGGTACAAAGAAATTTGTAGTCGGTAAATTTCTCGGATTATAAGATGGTTGACACCGAGACGGTGATTAGCCAAGTACAAGAAATACAGATCATACTTCACGACTTAGTATGCAAGGGATGATTAAGTGAGTCGTTCAGTGGGCCGCGATTATCGAAAAATTGCCGCTTTTATGGAAAGATTTTAAGAATCGCCTCAAACACAAACGTAAGGAAATGGGGCTTGAGGATTTGATAGTTCGACTTCGGATTGAGGAAGACAATCGGGATTCCGAATGGAAATCGGCAAATGTGGGGGTATGACCACACTTTGTGGAACACTAGTGGAGTTTCAGTTGCATTTTAAATGTAACAAAAGGTGTTGCCAAAAGTGTTGTAAACACCGAAAATCACATTTGCATGAGGTGTAGTCGAAAGTGTTGTAACACTAAAGGCGGAGACAAATCGTAACAAGTTAAATCAAGTCTTACTAAAGATGTGATAACATCAAAAGTTACACACCTTGTAAAAGATGGAATTGTTGGAACTAAGATCAAATCACGGAAGAACGAGATTCTAACTGACTGTCGGGATAATGTTCTAACAAAATAAAATAGAGTGGCCGAGAGCCATAAAAGTTAAGGTGACTTTGTGTTAAACAAAGATACCGGAAGTTGAAAGAGGAGCTTGACTTTTAAGCAACCCACATAAAGGAGATTGCGCCCCAAATGTGGGGTGCTTTGGAAAAAGTAGAAGCCGAAAGAAATAAATTCAAAGCATTTATGATATAAGTGATGGTACGATCATTGAATCATGAAATGTTGTATTTATTAAAAGTGTCCTTTCGTGCAAAGGAAAGAGTAAGTCCAGGACATTTTTGTCGGAGACATAATACAAATAAACGGTTGATTTCGAATGGGGTTATTTCGGTTGACTACGTAAAGTCAAAGGAAAACCTTGCGATCCGCTTACAAAAGGCAAAAATCGAGATCAACTGTATAAACCGTTAAGGGAATGGGTTTAAAATCCACAACTTAAAGAATGTTCATAGCGAAACCCAACCTTGTGAATTGGAGATCCCAAGACCTTGGTTCAATGGGACAACTAAGTTATGAATGTTCACCAACACTTGAAAATGTGTTAGCTCATTCTCGATACATCCAAGTGTATCTAAACCCGCTTGAATGTGGTGAGGTTAAGTTTAAGACTTTTAATGATTCCTATACCGAAAGGTGGAGTATTGCGGATACTCTTCAATAGGAGATCACCTATATAAGTGAGAAGTAATGGCCGCTTCAAATGAAACACTTATGAATCTAAGATATGGTCCAGGGCCGAAATGGACACAACGTGAGAACAACAAGTGTTAGAATTGTTATTGTGTAAAAATCTTGTTGTCTTGGTTTACACAAACGGGCCGAGTAGTTCAAGACATCTCGTCAACTAGCAAACTAGTAAATCCGAAGTACCTTACTAAGGAAGGTTCAAAGCCACAAGCTACCTATCCGATGCAATAACGATTCGGCCGAGACTTTCAAGCGAATCGCATTCACGCATGCATTAATTTCATTCATGTGGGGATTGTTGGAATTGGTCTTTGATAAATGGGGTGTTGACCCGATTTTGACCAATTAATTAAGTGGTTTCCATTTGTGAAAAATGGAATTAAATTATTTGTAAAAATTCTACTTAGAGAGTAGATGAGAATAGCATTTGGAATTTCTCAAACCGATTCCGGGTGAATGAGAAATTAATGCTAGAAGTTAGCCACTTAATACAAATAAATGGAAAATGGAAAATGTGGGGGAGGAGAGATGCTCCATCCCACATAGGAAAAAGGAGGTAAAGTTGCACACTTTATTTATCCTAAGTTGGACAAATGGGTTTGGGCCCTTGGGGCACCCAAGTTTTTAAAGGAGAGGACCTACATGCTTGTGGGTTTGGTCAGCACACGCTGTGGCTGCCGCCGCCGCCCGCCCGCCGGCCGGCTCGGCTCGCCGGCCCGGCCGGGTCGCGGGTCGCGGGTCGTGGGCCGGCGGTCGGGTCGTGCTACTGCCGAGAGTTTGCCGCTTACACGCACGCAGGCGGCGCACGCCCGCGTGCGTCTGGGTCGGGCTTTGGAGGTGCCGAAAGTTTGAGCATGCAAGACGGCAAAGGCGCACGCCCGTCTTGCGTCAGGCCGTGCTCCCCTGCAGTGCGCCTGCATTCGATCAAAAGGTGTCTTTTCGAGCCAAAAGACATGTTCTTTCCATACGGGGCATCTAAAGCCTATAAAAATCGATCCCCTCGTGATTTGAAAAACACACGAAAGAGACGAAAATAATCGGATAACATTAATCGAGCATTGCATTTTTGCATCTTGCCCTTTTCTCCTTCAAAGCTTGAAAGTTCGAACTTTTTGTTGTTCGCCGTGTTTCGAGTTTCCAAGTCTTTTATAAACTCGAGACGTAAAAGTCGTTGTATCTTAGAGACGAACGCCGAATCGTAAGCACTCGGTGTGCGGGCGTTTTTTGCGGAGACGATTAAATCGGCCTCGACTTAAACCATACACTATATCCACCATTTTCTTCAAACAAAACCATACACCGAGAAAAATTTTACCCAACAAACTTTCTTTATAAAGTTAGTTTAGTTAATCAAGTTTGTTAGTTAGTTTGGAAACTAGTTATGACTTAGCAACAAGATTTCTTCATCTCTTGTATATAAACACTATTCTATTGATGAAATAAACAACTTTCTTTCCTCTCTAATATGATTAGTATTAGCAATATTAACATGGTATCAAGAGTCACTCCTCCCCCGTGATTCGGTTTTTTTTTTCCGCCGGTATCACTTGTTCATTCTCCGTGACCAATTTTTTTGAATCTGCAGATTTTTCTCGCAAATCAATGGCGATTTCTTCTACTACGCTTGTGTTACCTACGTTCAACACACTCACGATTCGATTGGATCGAGGCAACTATGCATTTTGGCGTGCACAAGTTCTTTCTACGGTTTGTGCTCATGGATTTGAGAATTTCTCCTTGATTCATCTTCTGCTCCACCTAAATTTCTCTCTCCGAACCGGTGAATCCTCTTCTACTCTTAATCCTGCGTTTGTTATATGGCGTCGTAAGGATCAATTTTTGTTCACCGGCTATTGGCATCAATTACGAGTCTATGATGGGTCATGTAGCTAGATGCCCTCATTTTTTGAATTGTGGTCATGGCTGCTGATAGCTTATACCGTAGCCAATCAAAAGCTCGAGCTATGAATCTTCGATTCTGACTCCAAACTCTTAAAAGGGAGATTTATATGTGGATGATTTTATTTAGAAAATGAGAAATATAGGCGATGGCATGAGTGTGGTGGTAATCCTATTTCTCGATGATGAATTAGCTATGTACATTTTAGGAGGACTTGAATCGAATTTGAGTCAGTTATTGTCAATCTTACTTCCAGACTTGAATCTCTTTCCTTGGGCCGAGGTTCAATTTGTGCTCCAAACTCATGAGATGCGTATTCAACACCAATTTCAATCTCTAACTGATATGACTTCTAGCTCATTTCATGTCATTAATGTTGTACAAAATAAATCTGCATCTAGAGGTGGTTTTTCTTATGGTAGAGGTCAGTTCTCTCAATCACAGCAGAGGTGGTTTTGGTTTCCGAAATGGTTCTTTTAATCGTGGTCGTGGGAGAGGCAAGTTTGGTCGAGGCAAACCTCGCTTGCCGATCTGTGTGCAAAACAACCATTTAGCTTCTAAGTGCTTTAAGAGGTTTGATGTTTTATTTGTTGGACTGCTGCAGGCTCAGGTTCTTCTCATTAATCGGCATTGCTGGCTTTTTCTGAGAGGCCTCAGTCCACCAGCACCTCTTCTATGACCTCTGATTGGTATATTGATAGTGGAGCAACCAATCATGTCACAGCTCAACTTCAGAATCTTGACATGCAGTCTGAATACCTTGGCAAAGATGGGCTCATTGTTGGTAATGGTTCTCAAATCCCTATCTCTCATATAGGTTCTTCTGTTCTTCCTAGTTTACCCTCATCCACTACTCCTTCTCAGTCTCTTTTTCTTAAAAACATTCTCTATGTACCAGACATTACCAAAAGACAATTTTGCTTACATTGAGTTTCATGATTCTTATTGCCTTGTTAAGGACAAGAAGACTCACAAGGTCTTTGTTGCAAGGAACTCTTAAAGATGGCTTTATATCACCGATTTGTCTCACATCAAATCTAAGTCTGTTTCTTCCCCCAGTCACTCTTTTTCTTGTAATTCAGTTTGTTCTACACATGTAATGCCTTCTTGCTATAATGCTCAAGTTTCTAATGTAAAACTCTGGCACAACAAATTGGGGCATCCTTGCCCTGCTGTGTTGAATAATGTACTCAAGCAACTTAACATCTCTAAAACTGTGCATGATGTTGCTTTTTGTGATTCTTGTAAACTTGGCAAACAACATGCTATGCGCTTCCCTTCTGTTTCTCATAAAACAACAGCACCCTTTCAAATCATACATTCTGATGTCTGGGGCCCTGCTCATATTTCAAGTAGTGGCTACAGATATTATGTTCATTTTGTTGATGACTACTCTAGATTCACTTGGATGTTTCCTTTACAGCAAAAATCTGAGGTGTATAGTACTTTCATTCACTTTCTTGCTATGGTTGAAAGACAGTTTAATGTCAAAATAAAGGCACTTCATACTGATAATGGTGGAGAGTTCAAATCCTTATCTCCTCTTCTTCTCAAACTAGGCATTACTCACAGATTTTCTTGTCCATACACTCATCAACAAAATGGTAGAGCTGAAAGAAAGCATCTCCATATTACTGAGGTTGGTCTATCTCTTCTTGCTCAAGCATCTCTCCCTCTTCTCTTCTGGGCTGATGCTTTCCAAACAGCCACATATCTCATCAACAGATTACCCTCTCCATCTCTTGATAATCTCTCACCTTTCACTAAACTATTTGGTACTATCCCTGATTACAACTTCCTGAAAGTCTTTGGCTGCTCTTGTTTTCCTTATCTTAGGCCCTATCATACCCATAAACTTCAATTCAGAACATCTAAATGTCTCTTTCTGGGATATAGCTCTCAACACAGAGGATATAAATGCTTACATCCATCAGGGAGAGTTTACATTGCAAAGTCTGTGATCTTCAATGAGGAAGAATTTCCCTACTCTTCATTATTTCTCTCCAAAACACCTGTTCCTAACTCTTCATCTCAGACACAGTCTTCTCTACCTGTGCTTCCTTTTCCACCTGGTTTCCCTCCAGTTCCTCTATTACCACCTGAGAATGCTACTTCATCCTCTTCTAGTTCTTCTTCTGATCATCCCTCTCCTTCTCCTTCCCCTGCACCTGTTCCCTCTTCCTCTCCTACTCAGCCCCCTCTTCTTCTTCCCACACCCTCCACTGTCTCTGCTCATCCCATGGTAACCAGGTCCAAGGCTGGAGTTTTCAAACCTAAATCCTATCATGTTGCCATTTCTTCACCCTCAGAACCTGTTACTATACAACAAGCCCTATCTGAGCCTAGGTGGAAAGCTGCTATGGATGATGAGTTTGCAGCTCTTATCAGAAATAAGACATGGGAACTTGTTCCTTTTGATGATTCCATGTCTGTAGTGGATCATAAATGGGTGTTTAGAGTGAAGTACAAGGCTGATGGCGGTCTTGATAAGTATAAAGCCGTGCTTGTTGCCAAGGGCTTCCAACAATCGGTGTTAATTACTTTGAAACTTTTAGTCCTGTCATCAAGCCTATTACTATTCGGATTGTGTTCACCTCAATTTATTACTTATGGTTGGCAAATTCAACAAGTTGGTGTTAATAATGCCTTTTTGAATGGGGATTTGGTTCACGAGTGTTTTCATGACTCAACCAAATGGGTTATGTTGACAAACGAAACCTCATCATGTGTGCAAACTTACTAAGGCTTTATATGGCCTTAAACAGGCTCCTAAGGCCTGGTACGACAAGCTTAGGGCTTTCTTCTCTCCTTGGGGTTTAAGGATTCCACATCCGATAGTTCCTTGTTTATATACGGGAAGGGTGTTACTACGATCTTGGTGTTAGTATATGTAGATGATATTCTTATCACCGGTAGTGATGCCTCTCTTATTCAACAGTTGTACATGATATGGATCCAAATTCTCTCTCGAAAAATCTTGCATCACGATTACTTTCTTGGTTTACTGTGCTCAAGAATTTAAAGATGGTATGTTTCTAAACCAAGCTAAATATGTTTCGATTTGTTGAAAAGACCTCCATGTCAAACTCTGCAAGCCCATTTCCACCCCTTGTTGCTCCAACATCAAACTCAAATTAGATGATAGTCCTCTCCTCGGGCGATCCAACTATGTCTATAGAAGTACTATAAGTGCTCTTCAATATCTTACATTGACAAGATCGACATTGTGTTTGCTGTCAACAAGCTAAGTCAATTTATGCACTCTCCTACTTCTAATCATTGGATGGCTTGCAAACGGGTTCTTCGTTACTTAAAGGGTACAATATCTCATGGTATTTTCTTTACACCTGTTCAGCACTTTAATCTTGTTGGTTTCTCGGATGCCGACTGGGCTAGTTCATTGGATGATCGACGTTCTACAAGTGGTTTTTGCATCTTTTTGGACAAAAATCCTATTGTTTGGGGTTCCAAGAAACAACATGTAGTTGCCCGGAGTACAACAGAGTCTGAGTACAGAGCTTTAGCCACAGCCACTACTGACCTTATTTGGGTAAAATCTTTATTTTCGGAGCTTGGTATCCATCTTCCTTCCCCTTCAGTTTTATGGACTGATAATGCTGGTGTTGCATCCTTAGCCCAGAATCCTGTTTTCCACTCCCGCACTAAGCATATTGAGATCGATATACACTTTGTTCGTGAGAAGGTTCATAGCAATGAATTGGATGTTCGTTTTGTTCCTAGTGAAGATCAACTTGCCGATGTTTTTACCAAGCCTCTATCTTGCCTTCGATTTCACATGCTCTGTCACAAACTTGCTCTTGGAGGGCCCCCTGGCTCGGTTTCTGGGGAGCGTATTAGAGATAGTTAAACTTTCTGTTATAAAGTTAGTTTAGTTAACTGAAGTTTGTTAGTTAGTTTGGAAACAGTTATGACAGTTAGCAACAGTACTCTTCATCTCTTGTATATAAACACTATTCCATTGATGAAATAAACAACTTTCTTTCCTCTCTAATATGATTAGTATTAGCAATATTAACATAAATTGATCAACAATGGGGAATACAAAGTGAAATCGAAATAGAGAGCAAAATAAAAGTTAAAATTCCTCACATGATTTACACCACTTGAACAGGATTATGTCTTCCTAATCTACTTACTTTTAAGGTTAATTAGTCATAATTTGCTATGATTTGTTCACCAAATTAGACCACATACGGTCTTGTAGATGTTACTCCTCAAAAAATACATTAGGTGTAGTATCTACACTTCTACAGTAGATCTGCATACAATACGCGTCGGGTTGTGTGATTGTGTGTGAATTTTTACATACCCATAATAAATATATGATATTTATGCCCTTTGAGTATTCCTCCAAGTGTAACGTGGAATACATCTGTCACATACATGCATCTATAGAGACTGCTAATTTAGGTAGTCATAACGTGAATTGTAGGATAACTATTACTTTTTCGGTTACGAGTTATAACATATAAAATGAGATCTGCCTTTGTTAACTAAAGAAAGTACAAATTATCAGAAACGTGTTGAAAGTGCAACAAGTAATAGTAGACATTAGTGTGTAGAGATTTTACGGTAAAAAAAAAAAGAAGTTTTTGCCTAATTTTACTTATATGAAAGGTACATTGATTTCTCAATTCACCTTCAAACGAATTGAATCCATCATCAACAAAATCATAAGACTGCTTACCAACAATTCTTTATTCAAAAATAATTGTTAATGTTTTTTTTAATAATAAAAAAAGTGGCAGTTTTCTTCTTTAAAAAAATGGAAAGTTTTAAAGTTTGGTACTGCTAACCAATAAATAATAATAGCGCTTGTGACGAAATCAAACCTTGTTGCTTTCCAATTTATCGTTTTTTGACTTGTTTTTTTCTTAAAAAAAAATTCTTTTAGTTTTTATCTTTTAAAAAAAGAAGGTGGGTGGGCTAATTTATCAGAGAAAGCAATTGGATATTCTCATCTCAACGACCCTAAATGGGCATAGGATGCTACCTCGCTTTGGACACTCTTGTCTTGAAAATGACTCAAACGTTCAATATTCTATGTTGTAATTAAATAGTGAAAGCTAATATTTTTTAGTGCAACTGGCGAAAATAGGAAAGGGAACGCATACACTCATATGAGATCAAATTCGAGTCAATTATCCTGACAACACAATAATATCTACCACGAAGCACAAGGTTAATCCCGTAAAAGCTAATATTTTAGTTACATCACAATCGATTATTATAATAACATAGACTATATAAAGTAATCTCCTTCGAATAAAGATATAGATATTGTATATGAGTTGGGAGATTAGGAATCCACGGAATGACGAGTCATAACATAGTTGTTTAATTTTTTTTTTTTGATAACTCAGCCTTTTCCGCGCTTACGCCGACTATCTGAGGACAACGACTCCGCTCTCATTCTTCCGCCGCTAGAGGTAAAACCGCGGATGTGCACGACTTGCCATGTTCGACGGCGGGTCGGCGGCGTACAACCAGATCCTCCTAAAAAAAGAGAACAATTTATGTTCGACCCAATCTACTAATAACGATCTCTCCCCGAATCGAACCCACACGGATGCTATTCAAGATGAGTTCCCACCAAATCTTCACTACCGCATATGCCCTGGGAGCAATTTGATGGAGCAGGGATATGAACCCCGACCTCCACCCCATAAACAATTTGATGGGCGGGGATTTGAACCCTCGACCTCCAACCCACAATGCTTATGTGGTGGCGGGTGGGCTAAGCCACTGTTATAACATAGTTGTTTAATGGATACAATATACCTTGGCCGACAGTTTAAGTCTTCGTTAGGATATTCTAAACTCATATAATATGAATGGGAGAGTGCAAAGAAAAAAGAAAAAATAATTTTATCAAAACACACTACAAATAAACTTTTTAATCCAAAAATATAAGAAAATGGCTATCAAGTTTTTGTTCCACCGGATCAACTGTTTAACTATTTCACTAGCTCCATGTATATATATCTATATATATATTCAATCGAAATAGCCCAAAATTTTAATAATCTAATAACCTTAAAATGATCTTTTATATATATATATATATATATATATATATATATAAGATTTTCCTAACAAGAAATATGTTGGACATAGACATCCAATACTATTGTGTCTAGATCGCAACCGTGTGGGCCCCAAACGTAGTTGCAATCGAATCATTTGTTCATTTCTAACACAACTTTATTTTGTTATCACAAGGAATGAAATCGGATTATTAAGGCATAAAAAAGACAAAATTTTTATTATTTTGTATAGTCCAAGATGGGATATTAAAAACACTTTTTTTTTTTTCTTAAATCATTGAACTCAAAGACCTCATGTATGTCTTCATTCTTAAATAGGACAAAGTCATGTTGTTATTCAAGTGGGAAAAACAAAGGGTTCCTCATTGAAACTAATCTGATAAATAGTTATTTAAACCGTACTAAATAATCATGATTACTTTAAAGCGATGGGATTAGGTAAGATAACCAAGCCTTTTTGAAAAATCAGATCCTAGAATTTTCGGGATGGGGGAAAGGACCAAGACAGGATGGTGGGAAGCACTCGATGTCAAGAGGGACCATAAGTTTCTATAAAGTATTCATTTGCCACACTTATAGGTCAAATTATAGGATGATAATGCAATGTTACTTGCCCTTAGATTTTAAGAAGCGTAAAAATGAACCCACTTTTATCAATTTATATATTTTTAATAAGTAGCATAAGGACAATCAATATAGCAACTCAAGACATGACCATATTAATTTTCAATGTCCGATATGAATCCAACAGTGTTATTTCATTCATTTTGCACATTGTATTCAATTATAGGGATGGCAGATTGTGACACAACCTGAAATTTGTCTCAACCTGACCTGCGAACGGTGAACACTAAGTCGACCCGAATTGCCACCCCTATGAATTAATTCTACAAAATGGATTACCTAGTAATGAAATTGAGTCATCAAATAGTTACCGCATAACAAACTCTACATACATAAAAACGTGGATTAACATCCACGATCTTTTTTAATCATTATTATGCCTATTTGTTCTAGAATTAACTGAAAAATATTTATGTAATGGCTGTACCTAAGTCCTAATTATCGACCTACACTCAAACAGTTCAAAGCTGAAGGGACTCAAATTTGCCGATCTAACTTGTTACATGAATATAATACCTCACAATACTTGTAGAAGAGGCCAACCCAGGCTCTAAGTCCAGACTAGCCGGAAAAAAAAAAAAAAAAGAGAATGTGAATTTGTAACTTCTTATCTAACTTGAACGCCTTCAAATAGATAAGAGGCATTATGCACCACCACAAAAGTGAAATCGTCCCATGGGTATTTGACAGCCTGTATATAAAGGACATCTTTGCTTTTGATCTTAGCATTAAATGAAATTTTATCCACCTACACTGGTAAATAATGTAATGCCCCATGGATATCCATTTTCTTGGAATAATATATGAGTACTGTAACAATTGTGGTCTCAATCATTTAGGAAAATATTCTTTTGAATCATGTCATCTTCCTATAGAACGTACTAACTCTCCTCTCTAAAACAATACAAGTCCTCTTTTACGTAGATGTGGTAGAGTTTTTTATTCTTATACGACCAAATTACAAATTACAATTATGCAGAAATGTTTTCCACTCCAGTATTTCAAAATACAAGAGAGATGAACGAGTGATGGCAATCTGATTGAAGACATGAAAGTATGGAATTTGAGAACCAAATACACCTGGTGTCGGGAAAGGAATAGTGGAAATAATCTTTATTCACATTTAGGACTTCCTCTGATAGATACATGTCTCTGCCATGACCAAAAATATCTCGTCACTGTAGCCACATTATTTGAACTCTTTTTTAAGTCCTTTTTAAGTCCTTTCCTGAAACAATGACACTCATAAAAGTGATTTGCAAATTTGGGTTGTAAATTCATGGACAATCAACACGCAATACTATCCGAAAGAGAGGAGAAAAGGTACTACTTGTGGAATCAATTTAGTTTACAAAAAAGCTTCCTGTTGCAAGTAGTAGCTGAGTAATAGTAAGCAATTGACAATTCTATAGGCTATAACTGTAATAGTAAGCAATTGACAATTATATAAGCTCTAACTGCAACAATGTTCCATGAAACCAGATCTAAAAGTTCTAGTCGATTTTGCTTAGGTTGCTATTTTAAAAAGAAAAATAGGAAGAAGAAGAAGAAAAAGGGGGAAAAAATCACTCAAAGGCTATTAACCTCTTAATCAGTCTACTGACAGGTGTTATCTAAAAAACACTCAGTCATCAACCTAACATGGTGCCTAATCTTGTTTTTGTACAAGCAGAATTGAGGCAATATTTTAATTATGAATTCAAATTATTGAATATACATCCCCCGAGGATTCAAAATTTTGGCAGTACTTAGAGTAAATCAAAAAGTGACAAAGCAAAATTAGAACTTGTTATAGAGTATCATACCTTCAGTTTATAATGATGGTATTGCAATATTTTCTCTTTCTCCTCCTCGCTTTCCTTAGGATACGTGCAGTTTCTTCCTTGGCTTCCTCTATCGAATAATCATATATTTCTAACCACAAAGCAGCCACACTTAGAATAACAGGCAACCCCTGAACTAATTTACTCTTTGCTAAATGAGCTATTTGTCTAGTATGTGTAGCGTTACATCTGATATATAAGTGCACAAAACACTTTAGCTTTGACATTATGATTAATAAAACTTAAGACTTTATTAATTTGTTCAAATCTGATGCAACCAATATTCCCTTGCAGAGATTTTCCTTGGGCAGAGTGCAACAGAAATCTCATTCCGGCTTTAAAATTTCACTATACCAATTTAGAATCTGGAAATAACTTTAATTACTCTCAGAAAAATAATGCAACACAGGAAATTTCAAAAATGTCGCCAAAATGTTACCTGTTCCCTTTTCCTTTAGCAAGCAGGAAAAACCTTCGTCAGTTTCCTCATCTGATTCAATGACAACTCTCCATTCCTGTTCCCATATCAATTTTCAGTTATTACTGACCATCAAAGGTTCTGCTACTAGGAATTTAAGTACCAATTTTGCAACATTGAACATTATATGTTTAAATATAAATGCCATGGCACAAATTTTAGTAAAATTAAGTTAACAAGCACATGCAGAGGAAAAGAAACAAGGCAACTAAAAGCTACCAAATGATTTGGTGATACTTTTATCTGATTGCTCCTCTTAAGATTTCCTACATTATAGGTTGCTCGTTCTTGTTTAACTGATGTCCAGCCTCCTGTTTCAACCTTCGGTAGTAGACTTATTGGCTGTTCTTTCAAATGCCTTGTTGCACTACAAGCAAGAAAAATCTTACAGTCACTAGGAACAAGATGGATGCAAGTTTGGTAAAAATAAAATTTAAAAATCAATTGAAAAATTAAAACAGATTAGAAAATTGTTAACCATGTTGTTACTGAGGCAGACAATCAGACTGCAAGATTACCTAGGGTCTTAATGCAAGTGAGGTGCGCATGAAGAGAGGAAGTGACAAAAAATACATCTATAAAATCAAGTATGCCTGTGCAGAGGCACACACACACACAGAGTCAAAATTCTCCCATCAGATGCTTATAACCTCAAAATTCTCAAAGTTGTGAAACAATACACCAATGTTTAAGAAATCATACTGAGAGGTCAAAAACGCGAGTATCTGCTGTGGATCAAAATGCGGAAGCTAGAAACTGCAATGCAGGATATCAGAGAAAGACTTCAAATTGAACTATCAAAATGATGAATAAAATGAACTCCAAGAAGCTTGTGCATTGTCTATGCCAAAACAAAATGACTTCAAATTTTGGATTTCACCTCCCTGAAACACTTAAACAAATTCCTCCAAGTCCCAGTTAATTATATATTTTAATGTCATCTACAAGTGTTCACACAACATTGACAACTCAAAATCATAAGTTACGCTAGATAATCCGATATAATGAAAGAAAACTTGGTTGGGCATTGAACATGGACAGGCTTTATAAAAGATGAAGATACAGAACCAATTAATGGAAGCCTTGATTACATACTTGTTTGGAAACTGCACTTCCTGAGGAGGAGAACGACAACTGACAGCCTACAAATATAGTTAACATGTAGACGTTATCAGAAAGTGAATTAAGATACCTAAAACACTTAAATATTAAGATGTTCTCCATCTCTTAGAGTTGCCTAGAAGAGTACCTTAGACCAGTGTGTGGAATGAGTTGCTTGTATTTGTTTGGAAATCTTCATGTTGCAAGACATTGCCTACGAGTATTTGAACAGAATGTGAAGTAATTCTGCTGGACGTGGCCACAACAGTTGACTCTATATAAATGTCAACCATAGTCCTCCAAGGACCCAATACAATATGTTTTATATACACATGCCTGTATTTCGTTGCAGAAATCCTTGTGGAGGTCATTTTGTAATTTCACCATTTGAGTGTCAATTTTCTCTGATAGAGCTGATAGCTTTGAGATTATCTCCCCCAAATTCTCTTGGTTCACAATCTGCTTGAGTTGATCAGACAGAGATTTCAAGCCCATATCCAGGCAAGTTTTGATGTCTTCTTGTCCTTTGCTCTGGTTAATTATAATTCAATTGACTTAAATTCAACAAGCAATTGGCTCCTCTGAAACAGGCACGTCAAGATAGTAAGGACATGACAAGGCTGGCTAAGAAGTTTTTACCATTGACTGCAGTGCGTCATCAACAATCAATTTCTGCCTCACGGCTTTCACTGAACAAGAAGAAACTATATCATGTAACATAAGTCGACATTAATTGGGTATCAAACTTTGTCATCCTATCTTTCTTTTAGCATAGCCTAAAAGTCAAATTATGAAACACTTAGGCATTTAAAAGATTGGATTAACTAATTATTCTCTATCGTGTAAGTATTCAAGTAACTATAAGGTAACAATTCACATAATCATTAAAAGACATGCATTATTTATGGAATTTAGAGAGAAAAACAACCTAAAGTGGATCATTTCTGGGGATGACTGTAAAACCTTTCAGTTACATAATTATGTTTGTTTCTTACTTACAATATAGAGATGTTGTATACTCACTTTCTAATGCTACTTCTTTTGTAGCCTTGTTTACTTGGATTATGTCACTCTGAACAGAGTCCAAAACCATTCCAAGCCTGCTTAATGAAGTTTCGATCATCCCAACTCTGTGCTCAAGCTCTTCGCTAACCTGACCTACTTGTGCAAAGTAAGAAGTTTGAAGTTGAGTAACTAACTGTCACAAGATGAGTATCATTATTGTTTATTGAACAACATGACTAACATAAAGGCTCTGACTCAAAATCAGAATCAGAGTACAAACAATTCTAACTCTAGGATAACAACTGAAAAATTAAAGAATAACTAAGACTGTTGAATCTTCCCGCCTTCAGGCTGCAATTAACAGGCAAACCAAGGCTATAATACTGCATTCTATACCAAATGTGAATCTTACATTTAAATTCTTGACCAGACCACTTGCGCATCAAATTGTTGGAACTTCTAGAAACCATCATTTGACTCTCGTCTCGTGCGTAACTGATTGGAGGCAAGCAAGATGACCTCCTTCCTGAATTCTCTCTTTCTTGAGATCCTAATTTCTACAAATAATTTTAGAAAATAAACACATTTTAGCAAGATTCAAGGTGATTAAACTAACAAAGCCATAAAAGCTAAACGAATAACATTAGCTTCATTTGAATCTTCGATTCTGTTTATGGTATTATTAACAAGAAGAAAGTCTTACTCATTCGGTTGAAAAACATGAACCAGTCTACAAGATATTATCGTGGGAAAAGAAAAAGAAACGACGGGAAACAATCGGAACAACCAACTTACATAGTATCACTCCTCATCAAGAAACTGATAACATCATCTTTTATAAGGAAACTATTTGGTACCATGTATTGGAAGTTGTTCTCATATAAGAGTGTATATTACAACAGGAGATATTCGTTATAGTTAACTGATAAAATTATTGGAAATTTTATTATCGCTCATGTAGATGGTAGAGTTGACCTCTATATCAATTCAGAAAACTATACATACAGCTTTCAACATGCTGTAAATTAAGTGCAATGCAAGAGTGCTCTACTTATACCATTCAAAACCACAAGGAACAGATGACAATGTAATTCATCAAGCTCATGCTTATCTGATCACAATATCTTCCAGTAAAAGAAATAATCAGTTTCTATATATATATAAATGCTTATGAAGTAAATATACATGCATAGGAATTTATATGAACAATCACAGATGCATACTAATCTCAGAAAGAGCACTCTCTTTAATTTTAAAAAAGGTACCAGTAAAATTTTTGATCTATAAGTATTTCAAAATATTCTAGGTCCAAAATTCCTCTAATCGAGTAAACTATAAGTGCATGCATATATCATATATGTGTGTATATATGTAAACAAACACAACTATGTACATCACCACCTCGTTAGTGAGGATCTCATCTTGAGAATTCTGTGAAAACTGAGAGAAGAAACCATGCTGAGATGAAACCCCCTGTGAAAGCGTCGGCTGTGATTGATGTGTCTGTTGTGGTCGAAGCTGTGATGCTGTTTGGCTTCTCCCATAGATCGAAGAAGACTCTAATCCACTGGAAACCGTGCTTGATCTCCTTATTGATTTGATCAAATACAAAAAACAAAAACCTTCAATATCACAGGAACAATTTCGCTTTCAAATGTTCGAACACTTACACCATGTTTTTCAAATATACGCGTTGATTTCATCAGTTTTCATGTTGCCTGAGTTGGTTAATGGAAAAAATAACTGCATTCTTCTCATAACTATATATCCATGTGGACCATGTCCACATAGATTAATTAAAAGAACATCAATAACTGGAATTGCTCAATGTATCTATATCAATCACATTCCCATATTGTTCTCGTACATATGTGCGTAAATCCACACAAAATTCAAAATTATAGCTCTACACTACACAAACATAAGCGTATTGAAGAAGAAATCAAACCTAGAATGAGGAGGAAGAACTGAGATGGAACTGAGATCGCAGGCTTTGTTGATCTTCAGCTTCATTTTCCGATAGGCAAATCCAACTTCGTGACAACTCGGAGACTGATACAGCTAGCTTCAAGAACTAGAAGTTTCAAAGTAAATCAAATTTTGCTGTCAGGTTTTAGGCCGCAGATGCTTTTTTCTTCTCCTCCCGGTGCTTTCGGGGTGGTTAGATTTTGATCTTTGTGTAGTGTGTAGAAATAGAGCAAAAGTGTGTCTTGGAAGGGATTTTATACGGGGAAAATTTGGACATGGGAGAAGGGGCGGGAAATGGGCGGGGAATATTTGGGCCTGAACTTCCTCGTTTTGCAATTTGGCCTTTTTGGTGACCCAGTATTTTCGAATTGGATCAAATTAAAAACTTAAAAAAAATCTATTTATTAATTAAATGATTAAAATTCTTTATATTAAATTAGTAATATGCACACTAAAAGATTAAATATCATTACGAGTAAACTCCAAATAATAAAAAAACATGGAGCATTAATGATTTGCTTACTAATTATGCCTAAATGCTCAAAACATATGGTGGTTGAAATGTAATTACTAATTTTGACTCGACAAAATTTGTTCTAAAAAAGGCACATCAGTCTATTTCGATTTTTTTTGCTTTATTAATTAGACAAAAACTCCTATCAAACAGTCTAAGGGGCCAAAATCCATTAGACGGATCCCAAAACCTACCTGCTAGCGTTTTTTTTTATTAGCAATAACATTTTTGTAATATTCAGGGACCAGTATTAGCATTCAAAGTATTAGTTTTTGTAATATCAGACAGTGACATAGTATCACCAAACCATAAAAAGTATTAGTAATCCATCTAAAAAATATTAGTAGTTTCCCTAGGAAATGTTTTAAGTAGTTCGCTAAAAAGTATTAGCTTTTTCCCCTAAAAAGGTATTAGTAGTCTCCTAAAACTATTAAAAAAATATTAGTTGTTCTCCTGAAAAGTATTAGTTTTTTCCTGAAAGGAATTTAGTAATCCCCTAAAAAGTATTAGTTTTTCTCTTTAAAAGCATTAGTAGACCCACTGAAAAATATTAGTAGCTCCCCTAAAAAGTATCTAATTTTAAGGGTAAATTAACAGAATGTGGCAAATGCCACGACTTTTTGCAAAGTTGGGGTAAAATTGGGGGGGGGGGGTTCGGATTTTAGGTGTAGGCTCCCTTTGAAGGGGAGCCCACAAAACAAGCTTGATCGCCAGTGAAGCGCTCTCGTCATCCTCTGTTTTTTATTGAAAATCGACATGTGAGTGACGCGCCTACTCCCACATTTTTTCATTTTTTTTAGTTTTCGAAAGTAAATATTAAATATGAAACAAATACATAATTTTTGGATAACTAAAATGTGAAATTTTACTGAACGGGAACATGATACATAATAAAGTCTTACAACATATAATTAAGAAAAAGAAATTAAACATTAAAATACTAGAATAATTTCCGCACGCCATTATACAATAAGTACGCCGAACAATCGGTACTGCATTTAAGTTCTTGTTGTTCTTTTAATTATGTGTTGTAAGACTTTATTATGTAATCGCGTTTTCGTTCAGTAAAATCTCACATTTTAGTTCATCCAAAAATTATGTATTTATTTCATATTTAATATTTATTTTCGAAAAAAAAAATGTGGGAGTAGGCGCCAGTCATGTCAGCGTCCAAAAAAAAAAAAGCAGAGGATGACAACAGGCGCCTTCCCTATTGTTTGATAAATGGTTTTATCATGATTTTGATGATTTTGTTTTTGCACCAAAACAATGTTTTTAAAGGTTGTCCAAATACTCCTAAATGTTTTAAAATGGTTTTAATATTTTCCGGAGTATTTCTTCAAGTTTATTTTCGACAAAATTGGACAATGCTTTTATATGATTTTGTGTCAAATGTTTTTACATCAAAACAATGTCCTCAGTATGTTGTCCTAATACTCCCGATTGGTCTAAAATGTTTTTACTATTTTTCTGAGTATTTCTTGAAGTTTATTTTCGATTTAAAATTGACAACACTTATGTTTCGAGTCGACCAGGTTGCCCATAGGGCAACTCGTACTGTGTTGAGTTTTGGAATAGAAAAAGGACGGAGGAAAACCAGGGGCGGCCATTGACCCGAGGTCGACCGTGAGAGGATCGGTCGACCCTATGTGGGGCGACTACTGAAGACAAATTTCAAGAAGTGTGTTCTCTTTTTGCATTTTGCCTACCCCCAACCGGTCCAACATGAGGGCGGCCAGCACCCACCTGCGACCGGTCCCCTGTAAATTTCCAAATTACATTTCAAACTTATCTCTCGTGACCTGGTCGAACCCCTCTTTGACAAAGAAACTATCCGTTGAGTTTGTAGACAACTTTTCCTTAATTTGAGGGGTTGATTTCTAACAGCTCTTTTCTTCAATTGTCTTCTAATTTTTCTGAAATTCATGTCCCCAAGAGGAGCCTATCATGTACAAGACATCTGCTATAAATAGAGGAAAAATTGAAGCTACACAATAAGAGAGAAAACTACAACACAACAATATACACACAAGAATACACTTGTTCTTACATTGTCTTATTTCTTGTTGTAATTTGCCTAGCTTATCACTTTCACATCCTTGAGGTCTAGGCTTATTTCTTGATTACACTTGCACTCATATTTGTAATATTCTTTATCGGGTTGTAATCTTGATTTTGGGTTATCATTCAACACAAGATATCCTTGTGAGTGTTCTTGTGGTAAGAACACACTTGGGTGATCTAAGTGTTAGGTGTAAGAAGATTGTGGTAATCTTCTTGTTGAGCCGTTGAAGAATTTGGTATTCTTCAAGGTTGAAGATTGTGGTAATCTTCACAAGGTGCCGTTGGAGATTGTGGTAATCTTCAAGAGAGATTGTGGTAATCTCAAAGGTGGTGTTGAAGAAGAGTGTGGTGCTCTTCAAGGTGTTGTTGTAAGTTGGTGTTGTATTAATTTTGGTAATTAATAAAATCTTTTTTCTTTTTGAAATCCATCCCGGATATACTGGGGTGGTAGAGGATTAGGCCGTAGGTGGGTTGAACCTCTATAAATCGACGTGTGTTGTTTACATTCCGCACCTTCTATATTATCTTTGAGCATTCGGTTCGAAAAAGAGGGCGAAATCGAAAATATGGAGATAATCTATTCACCCCCCTCTAGATTATCGTAGCCGCTTGGACTTACAAGTGGTATCAGATCCAAACTCTTTGGCAAGCTCGTTTCACATCGCGAGTGAAGAGGAACGATCGTCGGCTACGAACGAAGCTCATCTTACCGGCACCTCTACCACCAAGCCACCACTATTTGATTCCAAAAATTTTATATTTTGGAAAGAAAGAATAGAATGCTATTTACAAGGTTGCGGATTCGATATTTGGAATATTGTCATCAATGGAGAATCCATCCCGATGAAAAACACAACATACACCTCCAAAGCTCTCAAGAAGCTCAATGATGAAGAAAAGAAAATCATCTCCTTAAATGGTAAGACTCTAAATATTTTGTATTGTTCACTTACTAATTTGGAATATGAACTTATTGTAGGAATTGATCGGCTCATGAAGTATGGCAAAAATTAGAAGCCATCTATGAAGTACATGCAAATGATAGGAGCAACTCAAAAGCATCTACTTCTCAAAGGGATACAAGGTCAAATCTAAGGAATGCCTTTTTCAACTTCCAACTATGAAGTAGTCGAACAATATTTTATGGGCATCAAAGAAGAAAATGAGGTATGTCTTAGACCCTCTACATCCTATGATATTGTTATACAAAATGATTATAGTGATTTGCAAAATGATTTTGATGACCTTCAAAATGAATTCCAAAGCTTGCTTGTTAAATACAAAAACTTGAAAAAGGAATTCATTGTTTTGAAAAATGATAAGGATAGTTTATTTACTTCCTATGAATCACTATCATGTGCTCACACCACCGCTCTTGATAAAGTTAGAAACCTTGAGAAAGAAAATAGTACTCTTGTTGAGAATATTGATTGCATGAAAAATGATCTATTAAAATCTAACTTGAGTACCAATAAAATGTCCAATATTGTTGATATTCATAATTGTGATAAAGGACTTGATCATAAGCCTAATGTTGTTAATCATATGAAAAAGGATCAAGTCACTATGCATATTGGTCATTATGCTCCTAGAATTATTACTTGTTTTTATTGCGGTAAAAAGGGTCATACGATAAATACTTGTCGGGCTAGAAATAGCTCTAATTATTGTTGGAGACCTAAAAGTCTCAAAGCTAATCCTAAAGGACCCAAGCACTTGAGGGTACCACAAAATAATGTTGTATTAGGTACCGGCGAAATAATAAACGGAGAAAATTCATACCACCAAGAAGACATCAAATGACCAATTCATTTGACCAAAGGAGAAAATATTTTCAACAAAGTTATTTTTCAAGAAGAGGAAATAATAAAAAATGGAATGAACAAAATCCTTGGAAATGGCAAAGACATCATCAACAAGACGATTCTTAAAGGGGAAGATATCATCAATAATGGGAACGACACAACCCATGGAAATGGCGTAATTGGTAACCCGTATCTCCCTATTTAAATATGCACTTTATTTTGTTATTATGCATGCTTTTATTTGCGTCTTAATTGCAAAATGAGTTTTCAAGTATTTATTTTTTAATTAAGGTCTTCAATATATATTTGTGCTTTTAATTTTTTTTTTAAAAAGAAGACCTTATATGATGTTTTTAAAACTCTTATGCATTTTTGTAGACTAAAGTGTGTTATCATCTCTTATGGATTTTTATGGCATGAGCTTACTTGTGATATCTCTTAGCCTACACTTTTATCATTATGATTTGTGCTAGATTTGTTTTAAGAATTGTGTAGGATTTACATATTTTCACAAATGGCCATTTACGTCATTATTTGAAAGGCATAAATTATCGAGGTACGTTTACTTGTGTTATTCTTACTCTTATAGACTCGATATATGTATTGCCATGTGCCTATGTGCTTGTTTTTGTGAAGCCCGATTTTTCCGAAGCTATTAGTTGAACCTTATTGTTGTTTAAGCTTTTGATCGACTATTTTACCGCGTCATTTTGACGGGTAATTATTAATAATATATACATTTTGTATTTTATTTCATTTTATTTAATTACTTGTAATCATGATCATCATTAATTCTATTCCTCATTTATGATCACTTAATTGATCATTATTACTATTTTTGTATTTATTAGTCACCTTAGAATTTTAAGAGACTATTTATTTTAGAGACTTTTACCTTATAGAATTAAGATGTTGATTTAGATTAAGTGATCATGAGACTTACAAGTGATCAAGGAAATCACTAATTATTTTGGAGATTGATATATTTCATCTATTATCATCAAATTTGGGACAAAAAAAAAAAAAAATATGGAATTACCATTTTGCCCTCATAGTGGACGGCCATTGTGGATATTTTGGGATAAAAATATCATCCAACTCTTGTACACATACACCATATATTAGTCATCTTGTGTATAATTATATCATTAATTCAAACATTATACACATCATCTTATACACCAATTCTTTATTACTATTTTCCCCAACTTATTCCCACTTAACCAACATTCTTCTTATTCCTCTCAAATTCAAATTGACCCACACTTTGACTTGCATTTTTGTCTCCATGCAAGAGACAAATTACAAGACACAATTTGATCAAAATTTCCTCTCCCTCTCTCTCATACTACACGGCCATTATGGCATTTTTACACAAAATTTTCATTTCATTTCTCATCAACACATTCTAATACTCAAAGCCTTCTCCTCCTTCTCTCTAAAAACTCCCAACTTCTCTCTACTCTTCTTCTTACTTCTTCTTCCATACTTAGAAAAATTTCAACATTTTCCTCCTTATACACCATAAAAATCGAACCACTATACTACAAGGTAAGAAATTTTAGCTTCAATCCATTTTGGATATCACCTTGTTCATCTCTTCCACCTTCTTAACTTAAGTTTGGATTTGGTTTTGGAGGTACATTTAGAAGACTTTGAAGGTTAGAGCTTGACAACATTTTGAAGAAGGACCTCAAGCTTGAAGAAGAATATAGTAGAGAAAATTTTGACTACAAGGTAAAATTGTGTACTGCACTCTTCTTTCCTACTCTTCCTATTTTTTCAAATTTTAACACCCCTTTTTCATTTTTGAGAAATAGGGGCTGACTTTAGGAGATTTTTGGAGTTGAGCCAAAATTCCAATTTTGAGCTTCAACTAGTCTCCAAACATCTACTACACAAGGTAAAGTGTAGTCCTTTTCATTTTCTTAATTCCTTCTTTTTCTCCTTAATTTTTCTCTCATTTTTCTAACTCCAAATTTTGATATTTTCTTGACTTAGGGGCTGACCTAAGAAGCCTCATCCAAAAAAATTGTGAAATTATCCTTTTATTTCACAATTTCCAAAATTAAGGTGGGTGGAAATTATTTTTCCAACTTTTAGGTGTTTGATCAAATGCATGTAGAAACTTTAATCATGAGCCTTGAGATATATATAATTATGTATTGCATGTCAATTTTACATATCAATCATGAAAATTCTCAAGAGTTGCTCAAAATTGTTAATTATTGAATTTTAGGTGCATGCATGTACACTTTAATGTTCTATTTGATGAATTCTTGTATGTATTGGACATGCATGTGTATGATCTCTAAAATCTATATTTTGGATGCCTTATAACCTGGAAAAGTCGAGCATAATTGATTAAATTTTAATTTTGGACCTAAAAATGTAAAAATGGAAAGTTGGTGGACTAAATTGCAAGAAAATGAAAGTTAAAGGACCCCTCTGCAAATTTCGAAATTTGGGACTGTACTCAAGTTCAAAAATGACTTTTGGACATTTTAATAATGTTTTAAGAGTTTTAAGATAAATAAAATCAACCTTTAAAAGCCCAAGGACTAGATTGTAAAATTTTGAAAGTTTAAGGGCTACTTTGCAATTTTTAAAAACTGTACCAGACCTAAACTTTATAAATTGAAATTTTTACTTTTAAGTTACTGGGAATCACATATTTTAAAAGTATTCCAAAAACCCAAGTGGTTAGGGCTTGGAAAACAATTTTACTAAAATTGAGGGACTAATGTGAAAAATATTAAACTTGAGGACCCAAATGAAATTCCAGGACTTATGCAGCCCATGCACCTGTAAATACTAACTTAACTATAACTTAATTATATTTTTGACCCAAGGTTCAAATTTCATAACAATTGGACCCTAAAAGCCTTAATGGCAATTATTTAAAAATGGGACAAAAATGATATTTTCAAAAGTTGAAGGACCTACACATATTGTTTTTAAAACTGCTTTTGTCCCAATATCCTACTAACCTTAGTGACATTTTCCAACTGGAACCACATTAAAAGCCCTTCCGGTTTGTGAGTTCCGAATTTTTAAAACTTAAGGTCCAAATTGGCAATTTCTACAAATCTGGGGCCAATGTGAGATTTTTACAAAAACTCGACCTCAAAACTTTAAAAACCTGAATCTCTGGACAATTTGGAGAATTTAGGAACTGACCTCATAATTTTTCAAGGTCGGGATATTTAATTATTCAATTTTTAACCCCAAAAGTATTAGTTTTTACAAAACGGGGCTAAATTACAATTTTCCTTTTATAAAGGACCTCACTCAAATTATTTTCTCTTTTACTAAAATAGCCCTGGACTCTCTGACTTGGAGATTTAATTTAAGTATTTTACTTTCCCAAAAACCCCGACTTATCGGATCAATTTGACCGACAATACCCGATCGCGAGCGACTTTCTCGCCTTTCGAATTGAATCTATAACGGGACTTATGTCCCACCCAATTTTTCAAGATATCGAAGGTTGCTTATCCTTCGATAATCATCTTCATCCAAAACCCCACCAACGCCATAATTACCACTCGCGTTTTTCAAAAATTTCTCCTAAACTCGCTTCCCCTGAATCAATAATACTCATTGCCTTGGTTGTCTGTAATTATAATTACTTTCTGCTGAGTCAACTTGGTGTGTCGAGCTCACCCGACCCGGAATGGATACGTCGGGGGATGGAACCGGCAGCTCGGCCGCTATTCCACTATTCCGCCCCATCGTCCTAATCCCGCAAATCGAGGGACGGAGTTTGTCCAAGGGAAGCGGGTCGTAGAATCGAGGTATAATCATGATTATGACGGTCAGAGCCTCGCCCGGCTCTACGGGATTTTGTCTTTGCCCTACGGAGCGATAAGGTGCGGTCTTGGACCATAGTGATGGGGAGTTACAAGGAAGAAACGAAGGAATCGCTTGCCGATCCACACGATTCCGGAGTTATCGTCCCGTTTTGGTTGGCGTTACATTTCCGCACGCGCGCCCTTCTTTGTTTTGCATTGGTTGGCGCTACAAATCCGTCGCAACCATTATTTGTCTTGCATAGGATTGGCGTTACACTCCGCATTTATCCTACCTGTCTTATTTTTTCACCTAGTGCCTGTGTGACCATGAATCGCTTTCTTGAATCGTATAAGTATATTATTTAAATATTTTATCACGACGCTATGAAATCGTGTGTGAATTCATGCATCATACTCACGCGTTTTCATATAAATCGTTTTCTCACATTAACTATATTGCGCCACACTCGTACCACGATCACCCCATCCATCGAGATTTTTGTCTCATCCCCACCGTTTTCTAACCTTAGATGAGGATTTCGGCCGAAATCTTTGAACCGCTCGGATTGAGACCTTGTACTACGCTTGTTGGATTCTTGCTTCTTGTTGTTGATTGGACTCTTTTCTTATTATGTTGTTGTTGGACTTTTGTATCCTAATCAATTCGGGTTTGTAATTGAGGGGCGTATGACCCCGGCTTTAAGTTACTACCTTGTTGAAGTTCGGGTTGTAATTTTGGATGTTGGAATGTAGACTTTAAGTGATAACTTGTATCATTATTTATTTCCGCCGCTATTTAGATTCTCGTCTTATTGGGTTCTCATTGGTATTGTCCGGAGGACCAAATACAGAGTATCCAAGAGCGCGGGAGGACTAAATACGAGTATCCAGGAGCGCTGGATAACATGAGGGAGAAAATGAAGAGGGGACGAGCGACGCCGCTAGAAATGGGAGATTGATGCCCGTCATCCCGTGAAGATCACGATCGCTTGGAGAGACCATCATCAAGCGATGATGACAATCATTGAGGACCTTACACGAGGCCCTAGCTCGGAGGGCCGCACTAGAGGCCGCTTTAGCGGCTAATGCTCACCATTGCCACCGCCAAGACGGAACTCCGTACTGATGCCGAGGAAGATCCCGAGGAGGATCCCGAGGAGGATCCTCGAGGAGGATCCAATCGACATTGAGAGCCGGAGGCTGCTCCACTCGATGAGGCTCGGGGCTTTGAGCAATGGTTGGACTTTGTGGATTGGCCCGAGGTTGAGGCGCCGCCTCAACCCGACCCGCCGATCATAGACATAGGCATGGCGATGATGATGGCGATCTCACCGATTAGCTAGCGATTGTCGATTGTACTTTTGTTGTTGTAGTAGTAGTCCAAAGTGTTGTACCTTACATTATTGTATTAGATCCGGATGTATTTTGATTCCATGTATCCGGCTTAGTATTCTCATTGATGTACTTTGGGTGTATTCAATTTTATATTAATGGATATACCTTTTGCTATTTATTCAAATGTCTTGCGTCTCGATGTTACTTTCCCTACGATATCTTTTGCTTTACACGAATAATTATTGTATTCATTTACTCGCATCGCAACTAACGCTCCAAGATACGAGAATGGCGGAACATCGAGGGCGTGGGTGACCTCGTCGCGTTCCCACGAGGAGACGATGATGTACCCGGGGATCGGTACCCTCTCCGAATTACCACCACCTCCTCCACTGCTGCGGAGACAATCTGATTGCACAAGCATTGCAAAGAAATCTTTGGTGTTTATGAGGCAACGGCATGAGCCTCAACCCCGTGTTCCCGAACCCGCCCGAGAGGCGAACGATCGCACATTGGAGCGATTCTGCGGTTCGACCCACCAACCTTCTTGGGAGCGGACGATGTGAAAGCGGAAGAATGGATAGAGAAGCTAGAAAATATCTTCAATGCTCTTCAATACTCCGACGAGCAAAGAGTCACACTCGCTGTATTTCGTCTAGAATCGGCACGCCAGAGACGGTGGAGGGCATTTGAAAGGAGATGGGAACAGGACCGAGTAATCGAACATGGGAAATTTCTTGGGCTGAGTTCAATGAACAAAGATATCCCCCAGTCGTGAAGGAAGCACGCCGGGATGAATTCCATAGATTGAGGCAAGGGAACTGACGTGGCTCAAGATGAAGTCTCGAATTTCACCGATTGTCCAAGTATGCTCTGGGAACAATCGATCAAGAGGATAAGCTTTACAAGTTCACTCGAGGATTGAAACGGAACTTGAAACAGATTGTTGACTGTTGAATCGGCAACCTACTCACCAAGGTAAAGGCGGCTCTCCGCATTTAGTCGGGACTGAACCGTATTGGACATATTCAGCAGAGTAGGCCATCGAAACGTTTTAAGAGGCCACTGTGGGACAAATGCCATCTAAACCGCCTTTGCTAAGTTTCGAAGGGACCGGTTAACATGATGCAGAAAAGGAAAGAAACCAAGATTAAAGGAAAGCCGGGTCAAGAATGTGCGCATTGCCGAAAACCGGGACATACTGCCGACAACTACTGGCGTAAACAAGGAAGGTGTTTGCGCTGTGGTAGTAATCAGCACCAGCGGCAAGATTGCCAAGTACAATGACCGATCTAAACAAATGCAACCACGAAGCGGAAACAGCCAGGGTAATCGGGCAAGGATGCCCGCTCGAGCATTTGCACTAGCCGGACAGAGGCTCGGAGGCAACAGACGTGGTGGAAGGTACGCTTCTAGTATCTAACCACTACGCTAAAATATTATTCGACCCTGGATCAACGCATTCATTTGTTGCACCGCATTTTGTACACAAACTGCATGCATGCATGGAACATATGCCTATATGCTTAGAAGTGTCAACTCCTATGGGTGCGAGTCAGATAACAGATATTATCTATAATGCATGCGAAGTTAAGATTCTTTGAGATAAATTTTCCTGCCGATTTGATCTTGTTACCTATATCCGAATACGACGTAATATTAGGAATGAATCTGGTTATCTGCACACCATGCACAAATGGACTGCCATAACAAGTCCATTAAGCTATGTGAGCCCGGAAAATCCGAAGTGGAGATTTTGGGAAGGGCACGAGTTAAGATTGCCCCAATCATTTCAAAGAATAAAAGCGAGAAGGGCGATCACTAGAGGGGCTCGAGGGTACTTGGCGTTTGTAATTAACAAACCCAAGGTTGAGATACAAACCAACCAAGTACCTATAGTATCGGCATATACGAGATGTATTTCCACAAGAACTCACCACTATCCCTCCGGATAGGGAAGTCGAGTTCACCATCGAGGTGTTGCCGGGGGACTGCCCCGATTGCCGTAACACCGTATAGAATGGCTCCTCTTGAGTTACAAGAGTTAAAAACGCAATTACGTAAACCGGATGTGGGATTTATTCGACCGAGTACGTCTCCATGGGAGCACTGTGTCTTTGTTCGTCAAAAAGAAGGATGTCACATTATGACTATGTATAGATTATCGTGGACTTAATAGTGTGACCATCAAGAACAAATATCCCCTCCCGAGGATAGACGAACTATTTGATCAACTTCAAGGAGCAACGGTGTACTCAAGTTTGATTTACAACAATGATATTACCAACTGAAAATCCGCGAAGGAGACCATTTCCAAAACGCATTTCAAACCCGATATGGACACTACGAGTTTGTAGTAATGCCTTTCGGTCTGACGAATGCACCAGCAGCATTTATGGACCTGATGCATCGAGTCTTTCAACCTTATTTGGATCAATTCGTAGTGATATTCATTGATGACATACTAGTATACTCTAAGTCTAGAGAAGAGCACGAACGTCATCTGAAAATCGTTTTAGAGACACTACGAGAGCATAAGTTGTATGCCAAATTCAGCAAGTGCGAATTTTGGCTTAGTGAAGTCGCATTCTTAGGACATATAGTATCCTAACTTTGGGATTGCAAGTAGATCCTTCGAAGGTACGCACAGGTGGTTGAATGGAAACAACCCGAGTCTGTAACGGAAATCAGAAGTTTCCTAGGACTAGCTGGATATTATCGAAGATTTATCCAGGACTTCTCCAAGATAGCCGGACCACTCACTCGACTAACCCAGAAGCAAGTCAAGTTTGAGTGGAACGACAAATGCGAGACGAGTTTCCAAGAGCTGAAGAAACGACTTACTACAGCTCCAGTCTTAGCCCTTCCAAAGGGAACAGAAAACTTTGTCGTCTCAGGTGATGCATCAAAAGAAGGACTAGGAGCGTGCTCATGCAGGAAGGAAAGGTTATCGCTTATGCATCACGAAAGCTCAAGCCGTATGAGGCCAATTATCCAACGCATGACTTGGAATTGGCAGCGATAGTTTTCGCGTTGAAGAAATGGAGACACTATCTCTACGGGGCAACATTCACGGTTTTCACGGATCACAAGAGCTTGAAGTATCTATTCTCCCAGAAAGATCTCAATCTGAGGCAACGGAGATGGATGGAGTTGATTGAGGACTATCACTTTGATATTCAATACCATCCCTAAAAGCTAACGTCGAGCGCACGCTCTAAGCGAGAAAGGCGAGCTTAGCCAGACTTATGATTCGAGAGTGGGAATCATTAAAAGAGCTGAGCAATTGGAATCTGACGAGAACCAGTACTCAGATTTCATGTGCTAACATTTCAGTTACACTCAATCTACTGAATGAGATCAAAGAAGCACAAGAGAAAGATACACATCTTCAAAAACTGAAGGAGAAGATACTTAAAGGAGAAAGATCAGAATTCTCGGTGACCAAGATGGAGTTATCGGGTTCCGGAATCGAGTGTGTGTCCAATGACGAGCGATTAGGAATAGAATCTGTGAGGCACACCGCTCGAGATACACTATACATCCTGGAGGAAACAAGATGTATAAGGATTTGAAACGGAGTTATTGGTGGGTAAACATGAAGAACCAGGTAGCGAGTTCGTTGGGAGATGTTTGACTTGTCAACGAGTAAAAGCGAGAACACCAACGACCATCTGGTTTACTACAACCGTTGAGAATTCCCGAGTGGAAATGGGAACATATAACGATGGACTTTGTGACGGATCTACCAAGGACCAGAGGAGGCCATGATGCTATCTGGGTAGTTGTAGACCGACTCACGAAATCTGCACACTTTTTACCCATCAAGAAAACTGATAGCTTGCAGAAACTTGCACAGACTTATATCCGAGAAATCATTCGACTGCATGGAGTACCAGTCGATATAGTATCCGACAGAGACCCGAGGTTTGTCTCCAGATTTTGGAAGTGCTTACACGAGGAATTAGGTACCTCACTAAGTTTCAGCACAACAGCACATCCACAAACCGATGGACAGTCCGAGCGAACAATTCAAACCCTTGAAGATATGTTGCGAGCCTGCACCTTAGATTTTCAAGGAAGTTGGGATTCGCACTTACCATTAGCCGAATTCGCCTACAATAACAGCTTATCGTGGCCACGGTTGGGATGGCACCCTACGAGGCATTGTATGGGCGAAAATGTAGATCCCCACTACACCGGGAGATTGATGACCAATGGACTCCGAAAGAGAAACAAAAGTCGCCGATTCCAAAGGTCGACTTAGTTCGAGGCCATGGAGAAGGTCAAGCCGATCAAGGAGCGGATTCGCACATGCTCGAGCCGCCAAAAGAGTTACGCGGACAAGAGAAGAAAGGATTTGGAATTTGAAGTCGATGATGAAGTATTTCTCGACTCTCACCACGGAAAGGATCGATTAATCCGAAGAAAGGAGGCAAGTTGAGTCCGAGATATGTTGGACCTTACAAGATTTTACAGAGGATCGGGAAGTTAGCCTACACTCGAGTTACCAAAGACCATATGCGGGAATGCACGATGTATTCCACGTTTCGAGATCAAGAAGTATCAACCGGATCCCCGAGCATATCATCACTCGAGATACTCCTCCTCTAATGGAAAATCTATCCTACACCGAGAGGCCAATAAGGATCATCGATCAGCAGATACGACAATTGCGTAAGAGAGAAATTCCGATGGTTAAAGTAGTGTGGCAGAACCACAACCGAGACGAAGACGCAACGTGGGAAATGGAAGATGACATAAGGAATCAATATCCAGAACTATTCTGAAGAGAATTTGGGGACCAAATTCTTTTAAGGAGGGGAGGATGTGAAGCCCCGATTTTTCCGAAGCTATTAGTTGAACCTTATTGTTGTTTAAGCTTTTGATCGACTATTTTACCGCGTCATTTTGACGGGTAATTATTAATAATATATACATTTTGTATTTTATTTCATTTTATTTAATTACTTGTGATCATGATCATCATTAATTCTATTCCTCATTTATGATCACTTGATTGATCATTATTACTATTTTTGTATTTATTAGTCACCTTAGAATTTTAAGAGACTATTTATTTTAGAGACTTTTACCTTATAGAATTAAGATGTTGATTTAGATTAAGTGATCATGAGACTTACAAGTGATCAAGGAAATCACTAATTATTTTGGAGATTGATATATTTCATCTATTATCATCAAATTTGGGACAAAAAAAAATATGGAATTACCATTTTGCCCTCATAGTGGACGGCCATTGTGGATATTTTGGGATAAAAATATCATCCAACTCTTGTACACATACACCATATATTAGTCATCTTGTGTATAATTATATCATTAATTCAAACATTATACACATCATCTTATACACCAATTCTTTATTACTATTTTCCCCAACTTATTCCCACTTAACCAACATTCTTCTTATTCCTCTCAAATTCAAATTGACCCACACTTTGACTTGCATTTTTGTCTCCATGCAAGAGACAAATTACAAGACACAATTTGATCAAAATTTCCTCTCCCTCTCTCTCATACTACACGGCCATTATGGCATTTTTACACAAAATTTTCATTTCATTTCTCATCAACACATTCTAATACTCAAAGCCTTCTCCTCCTTCTCTCTAAAAACTCCCAACTTCTCTCTACTCTTCTTCTTACTTCTTCTTCCATACTTAGAAAAAATTTCAACATTTTCCTCCTTATACACCATAAAAATCGAACCACTATACTACAAGGTAAGAAATTTTAGCTTCAATCCATTTTTGGATATCACCTTGTTCATCTCTTCCACCTTCTTAACTTAAGTTTGGATTTGGTTTTGAGGTACATTTAGAAGACTTTGAAGGTTAGAGCTTGACAACATTTTGAAGTAGGACCTCAAGCTTGAAGAAGAATATAGTAGAGAAAATTTGACTACAAGGTAAGAATTGTGTACTAGACCCCTTCTTTCATACTCTTCCTATTTTTTCAAATTTTAACACCCCTTTTTCATTTTTGAGAAATAGGGGCTGACTTTAGAGATTTTTGGAGTTGAGCCAAAATTCCAATTTTGAGCTTCAACTAGTCTCCAAACATCTACTACACAAGAAAAAGTGTAGTCCTTTTCATTTCCTTAATTCCTTCTTTTTCTCCTTAATTTTTCTCTCATTTTTCTAACTCCAAATTTTGATATTTTCTTGACTTAGGGGCTGACCTAAGAAGCCTCATCCAAAAAAATTGTGAAATTATCCTTTTATTTCACAATTTCCAAAATTAAGGTGGGTGAAAATTATTTTTCCAACTTTTAGGTGTTTGATCAAATGCATGTAGAAACTTTAATCATGAGCCTTGAGATATATATAATTATGTATTGCATGTCAATTTTACATATCAATCATGAAAATTCTCAAGAGTTGCTCAAAATTGTTAATTATTGAATTTTAGGTGCATGCATGTACACTTTAATGTTATATTTGATGAATTCTTGTATGTATTGGACATGCATGTGTATGATCTCTAAAATCTATATTTTGGATGCCTTATAACCTGGAAAAGTCGAGCATAATTTATTAAATTTTAATTTTGGACCTAAAAATGTAAAAATGGAAAGTTGGTGGACTAAATTGCAAGAAAATGAAAGTTAAAGGACCCCTCTGCAAATTTCGAAATTTGGGACTGTACTCAGGTTCAAAAATGACTTTTGGACATTTTAATAATGTTTTAAGAGTTTTAAGATAAATAAAATCAACCTTTAAAAGCCCAAGGACTAGATTGTAAAATTTTGAAAGTTTAAGGGCTACTAAGCAATTTTTAAAAACTGTACCAGACCTAAACTTTATAAATTGAAAATTTTACTTTTAAGTTACTGGGAATCACATATTTTAAAATTATTCCAAAAACCCAAGTGGTTAGGGCTTGGAAAACAATTTTACTAAAATTGAGGGACTAATGTGAAAAATATTAAACTTGAGGACCCAAATGAAATTCCAGGACTTATGCAGCCCATGCACCTGGAAATACTAACTTAACTATAACTTAATTATATTTTTGACCCAAGGTTCAAATTTCATAACAATTGGACCCCTAAAAGCCTTAATGGCAATTATTTTAAAATGGGACAAAAATGATATTTTCAAAAGTTGAAGGACCTACACATATTGTTTTTAAAAACTGCTTTTGTCCCAATATCCTACTAACCTTAGTGACATTTTCCAACTGCAACCACATTAAAAGCCCTTCCGGTTTGTGAGTTCCGAATTTTTAAAACTTAAGGTCCAAATTGGCAATTTCTACAAATTTGGGGCCAATGTGAGATTTTTACAAAAACTCGACCTCAAAACTTTAAAAACCTGAATCTCTGGACAATTTGGAGAATTTAGGAACTGACCTCATAATTTTTCAAGGTCGGGATATTTAATTATTCAATTTTTAACCCCAAAAGTGTTAGTTTTTACAAAACGGGGCTAAATTACAATTTTCCTTTTATAAAGGACCTCACTCAAATTATTTTCTCTTTTACTAAAATAGCCCTGGACTCTCTGACTTGGAGATTTAATTTAAGTATTTTACTTTCCCAAAAACCCCTGACTTATCGGATCAATTTGACCGATTAATACCCGATCGCGGAGCGACTTTCTCGCCTTGCGAATGAATCTATAACGGGACTTATGTCCCAGCCAATTTTTCAAGATATCGAAGGTTGCTTATCCTTCCGATAATCATCTTCATCCAAAAACCCCACCAACGCCATAATTACCACTCGCGTTTTTCAAAAATTTCTCCTAAACTGCTTCCCTGAATCAATAATACTCGACTGCCTGGTTGACTGCCTGTAATTATAATTACTTTCCTGCTTGAGTCAACTTGGTGTGTCGAGCTCACAGTCGGAATGGATACGTCGGGGGATGGAACCGGCAGCTCGGCCGCTATTCCACTCTTCCGCCCCATCGCCCTAATCCCGCAATCGAGGGACGAGTTTGTCCAAGGGAAGCGGGTCGTAGTCGAGGTATAATAATGATTATGACAGATCCGAGCCTCGCCACTTGCTCGGGATTTTGTCTTTGCCTATGGAGCGATAAGGTACCGGTCTTGGACCATACTTGATGGGAGTTACAAGGAAGAACGAAGGAATCATTTTGCTGTCGATCCACACGATTCCGAGTTATCGTCCCGCTTTTGGTTGGCGTTACATTTCCGTGACGCAGCGCTATCTATTTTGCATTGGTTGGCGCTACAAATCCGTGACGCAACCATTATTTGTCTTGCATAGGATTGGCGTTACACTCCCGTACGCAATCCTACCGTCTTGACTGTTTCCTAGTACTGTGTGACCATGAATCGCTTTCTTGAATCGTATAAGTATATTATTTAAATATTTTATCACAACGCTTGCGAATCGTGTGAATTCATGCATCATACTCACGCGTTTTCATATAATCATCGTTTTCTCACATTAACTATATTGCGCCACACTCGCATACCCGATCACCCCATCCATCGAGATTTTTGTCTCATCCCCACCGTTTTCTAACCTTAGATGAGGATTTATTGGAAATGCTTTGAACCGAAGCTCGGATTGAGACCTTGTACTACGCTTGTTGGATTTACTTTGCTTCTTGTTGTTGATTGGACTCTTTTCTTATTATGTTGTTGTTGGACTTTTGTATCCTAATCAATTCGGGTTTGTAATTGAGGGGCGTATGACCCTTGGCTTTAAGTTACTACCTTGTTGAAGTTCGGGTTGTAATTTTGGATGTTGGAATGTAGACTTTAAGTGATAACTTGTATCTTTATTTATTTATTTCACGCTATTTAGACTCTGTCTTATTGGGTTCTCATTGGTATTGTCCGGACTGTTAGTCCATTTGTATTTAAGTTGTGAATCGTTCGTCGCGTCCCGTTTGGGGCGTGACATTTTTCATAGTATTTCATAGAAGTGCCATTAAGAGGATTTTTAGATTTTTTTAAAGGCACTATTCGATATTTGATTGCACATATTTTCTTTGTTCAAATACTTCTTTTAAATGAGGTCTCAACTATATGCTATCGGATTTTCAAATTTCAAAAGAGACCTTTTGTAGCTTTCTTAAGCTTATTTGAACTTGCATTATTTATTAGACTCTTGATGATCTTCTAAATGCATAGTATGTGTTTCTTGCTTCATGGTCTATATATATAATGTCTATTTCTACTATGCTCTTATGCAAGATATTTTGTGATTGATGATTGAGGCATGTTTTTACACTTGAACTATTTTTTCGTGCTTATATAAGCAATGCCGGTAATGAGTTTGTCAAGTTGTGTAGATGAGAAATGAAGTACTCCAAATATTAGTTACCTCAAAATATTTGGATGTAAATGTTCTATTATGAACACCTTAGATCAATTGGATGCCCTATGATGATAGTGATGAAGAAGACAAAAAGGGTATTCCGGAACAAACTCGATGACCAAGGCAACATTGGTCGAACTAAGGCAAGGTTAGTAGCTCGAAGGTATTTTCAAGAAGATGGTAATTGATTTTGATGTAACATTTGCACTCATAGCACATTTAGTAGCTATTTGCATTTTACTTGCCTATTCTTGTTTTAAGAAAATTTCAAGCTTTACCAAATGGATGTTAAATCCAATTTTCTCAATGGTTTTATTCAAGAATAAATCTATGTAAAACAACTTCCGGGGTTTAAAATTTTGCTAGGCCAAATGAGTTTTATAAAAGGCCTTGTATGGTTTAAAACAAGTACCCCATGTATGGTATGATAGACTTAGTTATTTTTGCTAAATGATTTTACAAGAGGGAAAGTTGATACTACTATCTTTGTTTTTGAAAAAGGGCAATTGTTTACTTGTGCATAATTATGAGAATATATTTGGTGCTACTAATGAATATTTGTGCAAGATATGTTTTTCTAAGTTGATACTAGGTGAGCTTGACATGAGCATGATAGGGGAGCTCAATTTCTTGCTTGGACTACAAATTATTCAAGGCCAAGAAAATGGTTATATTTCAAAAGAACTCTTGAAGGAGTTAAGCATTGAAGAAAGAAGAACCATCTCAACCTCTATGGCTAAAGATTGACAAAGGTTGAGAAAGGCATATCGGCCGACAAACAAATTCGATGTATGTTTTCTTGTATTATTCCTATAGACTCGACATTCCATACGCCTTATGTCTATTTGCTCGACTTCAAAAACTATCCCAACGAATCTCATTAAAGTGCCGCTAAAAGAAATTTTCAAATATTTGAAAGACCCTTCTTCTTATGACTTGTTGTATCCAAAGTTTTAAAACGTTCTTATTTTTCGGGATAACAAGTCCGGTATTTATTATACGGTTATTCATATTCAAAATATAGTTCGTCATAATCGAACTAAACATATTGAGATTCGATATTTTTTTAAAAAGGATTGAGTTTTTAACAAAAAAAAAACTTGAGATGTGTTTAATTCCGTCTCAAGGATAACTCGCGGACTTTTTTAATCATTAACCGCTGAGTATTTTACCTCATTTCGAGTTTGATTATGACATAATGTATATCGAATGAGGTCTATGTTTGCATTTTGCATGTTTTTAAAACTTAGGGGCGAAAAATCGGATTTTTGGATAAAACTTCGGATTTTTTAGACAGAACTCAAACAGTGGGCTGACTGGGGCAAGGCCGACTGGTCGCCCATGCCGTCGACCGGTCGCCCTTGCCCATGACCGGTCGCCCTAAGGGATTTTTTGGTTTAAAATGGTTCTGTTTTCCAGACTTAGCATTTTTGGCTTTTTGGTTCATTTTTCGTCCCCTTTGCAAATTTCACACAAAATTCACTTCAAATGTGTTTTGTTGCATGAATTACATAGTTTGGGGATTATCTAGCTCGATTATCATCATCAATTTTCATCTTTACCGATTGAATTGTAAGAATTTCACTCTCTTTAGCTCAATTGGGTTGAACCCTTGAGTTTGTGGCTTATATGTATCTTTCTTAATGCAATTCATATATTTTTGTGATGAGCTTATTGATTATTGATGATTGACATTTGTTAAATTGCATTTGGTGATGAAAAACTTGGCTTGATTTCATTTACAAGGCTATATATATCTTTCTCAATTTTTGACGTCCGCCAAGTGTTCGATAAAACGTTTCAATGAAAAATTCATCACCTACATGATTATCTCGATTTCAAAAGACCTATATATTTACAGACATGTTTTGTTTCTCAAATGAGTTTTCATAAGCTTCTACAAGTCGTATGATTCGACTTTTCCCTCCTATTTGGTTTAAAAGCTTCAATGTTCAAATAGCTCGATACATCGGTTTACTTGCACACTTTGATAAGAATATATGATGTATTTATCGTGCTAACATTCTTTTTGATGATTCCAAAGGGGGAGAAACAGGTTATAAGCTCTTTAGCTCAAAGAAGCTAAGATAAGCTTAACGAAAAGAAGCTATAAGCTATGGCTTCATAAAACCATAAGTTGTGGATCATATTTAGTCCACTTGGTGCATTATGGTTATGTATGAATCGTGGTCCATTGGTTGTAGTATGGACTTATATACATTTCTAATGATGTCTCTTTGACAGGGGGAGCTTTTAAGTTTTTGATACTTAAGCTCAATATCGAAAAGCTAAGATTTTAGCTTATGTTGAAGTTGCTTCTATATTACTATTGTTGTGCATATTGATAGGGGGAGCATTTGCTATATGTGTTTGAATATCTCTACTCCCATCCTTGTGTTTATATTGCGTGGAATGTTGTCGCTCTCAACGGATATTTATTTTTGACCGGAAAACTTGTTTTGTTTTCAAAATCGCCTCTCAAAATTGTTTTGTTTTCAAAATCGGCCTTGTTGAATTGTTTTGGTTTGTAATCATCAAAAAGGGGGAGATTGTTTGATAAATGGTTTTATCATGATTTTGATGATTTTGTTTTTACACCAAAACAATGTTTTTAAAGGTTGTCCAAATACTCCTAAATGTTTTAAAATAGTTTTAATATTTTTCGGAGTATTTCTTCAAGTTTATTTTCGACAAAATTGGACAATGCTTTTATATGATTTTGTGTCAAATGTTTATACATCAAAACAATGTCCCTGTATGTTGTCCTAATACTCCCGATTGGTCTAAAATGTTTTTACTATTTTTCGAGTATTTTTTGAAGTTTATTTTTGATTTAAAATTGACAACACTTATGTTTCAGTTCTCGACCACGTCGCCCATAGGGCAACCCGCATTACTGTATTGAGTTTTGGAAACGAGAAAAAGGGACGAGAGGGAAAACCAGGGGGCGGCCAGGTCGACACAGAGGTCGACGGTGAGGGCGACCGGTCGACCCTATGGGGCGACCGGTGCCTGAAGACAGCCTCAAGAAGCTGTGTTCTCTGTTTTGCATTTTGCCTACCCCCAACCGGTCCAACATGAGGGCGACCGGTCGCACCCACCTGCGACCGGTCCCCCTGTGTAAATTTTGCAGAAATTACATTTCAAACTTATCTCTGCGTGACCGGTCGAACCCCTCTTTTGACAGCAAACTATCCGTTGAGTTTGCAGACAACTTTTCCTTAATTTGAGGGGTTGATTTCTAACAGCTCTTTTCTTCAATTGTCTTCCAATTTTTTACATAATTCATGTCCCCAAGAGGAGCCTATCATGTACAAGACATCTTCTATAAATAGAGGAAAAATTGAAGCTACACAATAAGAGAGAAAACTACAACACAACAAGATACACTCAAGAATATACTTGTTCTTACATTGTCTTATTTCTTGTTGTAATTTGCCTAGCTTATCACTTTCACATCCTTGAGGTCTAGGCTTATTTCTTGATTACACTTGCACTCATATTTGTAATATTCTTTATCGAGTTGTAATCTTGATTTTGGGTTATCATTCAACACAAGACATCCTTGTGAGTGTTCTTGTGGTAAGAACACACTTGGGTGATCTAGGTGTTAGGTGTAAGAAGATTGTGGTAATCTTCTTGTTGAGTCATTGAAGAATTTGGTATTCTTCAAGGTTGAAGATTGTGGTAATCTTCACAAGGTGCCGTTGGAGATTGTGGTAATCTTGAGAGATTGTGGTAATCTCAAAGGTGGTGTTGAAGAAGAGTGTGGTGCTCTTCAAGGTGTTGTTGTAAGTTGGTGTTGTATTAATTTTGGTAATTAATAAAATCTTTTTTTTTTGAAATCCATCCCGGATATACTGGGGTGGTAGAGGATTAGGCCGTAGGTGGGTTGAACCTCTATAAATCGATGTGTGTTGTTTACATTCCGTACCTTCTATATTGTCTTTGAGCATTCGGTTCGAAAAAGAGGGCGAAATCGAAAAGATGGAGATAATCTATTCACCCTCCCCTCTAGATTATCGTAGCCGCTTGGACTTACACCTATGGGCGTCTTCTTTGTAGGCTCCCCTTGAAAGGGAGCCTACACCTAAAATCCAAAAACCCCCCATTTGACCCCAACTTTGCAAAAAATCGTGGCATTTTCCACATTCTGTTAATTTACCCTAATTTTAACTTGGAAAAATTGTATAGTCCCACTTAAACGTATTTAATAACCCTCCTAAAATAATATTAATTTTTTTTCCCTAAAAAGTATTAGTAGTTTCTCGAAAAAGTATTAAATTTTCCATTAAAAGATAGTTATAGCATTTCCCCTAAAAATATTAATGTTTCCCTTGAAAAGTATTACTATTTTCTTTTTGTCTTTGTAACCTCTTCACGAAAATATTAATTTGTGTGGAAATACACAGTTGCCTTTGGGCTATACTAAAAAATCCACCTAAATTTTTCTACATTTTCATAAATATTATATAGACTTGAGTTACCCTAGCTAGTGCATCCAGTTTTGCAAAAACTCCAAGTTTTGATTGGTGGAATGGAAGTTATTAGAGTAGATCATTAGTAGAAAAACTTCTAATGCATGTTGCTCTATTGGCGGTGTACAAAAAATCACTTGGGTGCGTTGCACATAATTAGTGGAATTGTTCTTGTTCAGTCAAGCAGAGATATACAACTCTTTAGTTGCGCTTCTACATATTCTCAGATTGCTGCTTGCGGCATAATGACAGTCGACGGATAGGGATGGAGGATGGAGTGTGTGCGAGAGCAGTTTTTTTGTTTTTTTTTTCTTTACATTTAGGTCATGTGTTGGATATCCGTCTAACCGTCCGACATGGAACCAACTCTATTAATTTTTATTTAGCAATAATTTATGGGGTCTCCCCAATCATGGAATTTAGAATTCAATAAGATTCTAGGTGCCTCAATTTGGATTTTTATGAAATCCATTAAATCTTGATGTCCTCAACTTGGATTTTAAATTTTAATGGGTTCCATGAAAACCCCACATCCTCAAACATTTAATGAATTCCATGGATTTCTTTTATAAATGGATTTGGGTGGAATTTGGTGGAATTAGAAGCTATATTTATGAAGGACAAATTCCCACATCCCCCATCAGAATTCAAATTCAAATTCAATTTTCAAAATAATAATAATTGTCTATGAAAAAAAAAGAAAAAAATAACATATTTTCTTTCATGTACATCTTCTCACGTATTGTCTTCTAATCTAAACATTTCAACGTAAGTTCTTCCTCAGTTTTGTGAATAATCATTGTATAGTTGATTGTCATATTATTTCGATTGCTAATATTTTTAATTTCGTAAACAAATTAGTGGGAAAAAATAGAAAAAAAATACTATTAGAATAATGCTTTGTTGGGAATCATTAGTTGATAAATTTTCATTAATTCATCTTAATAGACACATTATTTTGGTGTTAAAAATTTGAATAAATTTTATCCGGTAAACAATTGATCATTAGTGTTATTGTTGTTGATTGAATAATTATTTTAACAATAGCTATTTATGGAACTATTTCATATTTTGACAATTTCAAATTATATTTTGGGATAATTAAAAAAATCTTGAGGTTCGGGCTAATTATAAAAGACCCAGGTTTTTTTGAAAATTACAGAAATTCCCTTGAGGTTTGATTCCGTCTTAAAATTTTTCCTTCATACGCAAAAATTTTGCAAATTCCCCCAATATCTATAAAATATTTACAGTTACACCCTAAAATTTAAAGCAGAATCAAACTTAATGGTTTTATTATTGTAATTTTGAAATATTTCTTGTTTTTTTGTAATTAGCCCAAACCTCAGGAGTGTTTTGTAATTATCCCGTATATCTTTGTAAAGTTTATGAATTTTTTTTATTGACTTATTTGAATATTTAAATTTTCTTTTTTTATAAACATGAAGTTATGCTAGTAATTTCATAAAATATCATTAATTATATTTTTAATATAATCCAACAAATTACACTAAAATCTATTAAAATCTACATAATTCCATAAAATAAAATTCTATTAGAATCTGAAAAAATCCATAATAGAATCTATAGCATTCTCTTTCAAATCTATGAAATTCCATTAATTAAAAAATCATTCGATGTTTCTATTTTACTTGTTGGAATTTGGTTTGAGAAAAATGGGTGTTGACCCAATTTTGACCAAATATTTAAAGGGTTTCCATTAGTGAAAAATGGAATTAAATTATATCATAAAGTTCTACTGAGTGAGTAGATGAGATTGGCATTTTGAATTTCTCAAAACCGATTCTGGGTGAATAATAACTTAATGCTACAAGTTAGCCGCTTAAACTAGAAACTGATATGAAAATTGGAAAATATGGGGGAGGATTAAAGCTCCATCCCATATAGGAAAGATAGCCAAAAATTGCTCTACTTATATAGCCCAAGTTGGACTAATGGGTTTGAGCCCTTGGGGCACCAAAGTTTTTAACGGAGTGAGGACCTACATGCTTGTGAGTTTGGTTCAAAACACACACGTGTGCGCCGCCCACCCGCCTATCGGCTCGGGTCCGGGCCGTGGGATTGGGCTTCAAGGCCCTTATAGTTTTTGACAAAATTTATTTATACCCTTTAAAATTAATTTTTTAGTCAAAAATTGGGTTGGGCCTCGGGAATGGGCTTTGCGCGACACGGGCGCACACGGGACAGTGTGCGCGGATGGGCGCTGCCTAGCGCGCATGACTCGCGCAAAGCGTGTCTTGCGCGCGCACGCGAGCATGCACACATTTGTGCATGCCGTGCGTGTATGCGTGGGCGCACACTTTCGTACTGATGCACCTGTTCGAGCAACCAGGTGCATTTTTTGCCTGTAGACATGTCTTTTTGGATCAAAAGACATGACCATTCCATAAACGCACTTAGATGACTATATATATGATCTCCTGTAAATGAAATGAAATATACAAAAATTCAGATAATAAAACCGAGTCATTCTGCATTCCAACATATTGAAATATATCCTTCCAATAGCTTGAAAATTTAAACACTTATAGTTCGTTGTTGGTTCGATTTTTGCAAGTGCTGCTAAATCGAACCTGTAAAAGTCATTCTATCTTAAACACGATTACCATAATCATAAGCACTTTGTAAATGGGGCAATTTCGTCTTGCGAAGACAGTATCCAATACTGGTCTCGACTTAAATTATGTCCAACTTTTCCAATTAAATTAGTCATTTCTTGTTAAACAGTACCACCCAAACAACAATCGCAAGGCAAAGTTTATTGTTGTTTCAATACGATGACATCCGTTTCTTTCATTCTGATTGCTGATGCTCCTACTCATGGAGAGTAACCAGCAAAGTTTTCCGGAGCCGACCTCAAAAGATGGCAACATAAGATTCTCTTTTACCTCACTACTTTGGGTTTGTCCCATTTTCTAAAGGAGGACCCCCTACCTTTGGCGAAGAATAATCTGATTACCAAAGGAGGATCCTTGTGGATGTTTAGCATAACATCGATTTTCTTTGTCGAAACTATATTTTGAACGGGCTGGAAGACACCCTCTATAACGTCTACAGTTTGTTCAAAACATCTAAGGAGTTGTGGGACTCTTTGGAGAAAAAATATAAAATAGAAGATGTCGGCACAAAGAAATTTATTGTCGGCAAATTTCTAGATTATAAGATTGTTGACACCAAAATGGTGATCAACCAACTGTCACGCCCCAAGTGGGGACGCGACGATGATCTACAACTTAAACACAAGTAAATCAAATAGTCTAGACAAATATCAATAAAACCCCAAATGAAACAGAGTCAAGTAGCAGTGGAAATAAAGAACAAGTACGAATTACAACTTACAGTCCAACAAATATCCAAATTACATCCCCGAGAATAACTAAAGATAACAACTTAATAGTCAAAGGGTCCTACGCCTTAGGTTACATCTTAAAATAGAAAAAGTAAAATAGTCCGACAACAACAATTAAAAGAAAGAAATAGATCCAAAGACGAAACATGGAGAGATCACTCTGTAGCTCTTCATCTGGCCGTTAAAAAAAAGAAGGGGATGAGACAAAAATTCTTAGTGGATGGGGTGAACGTGTGCGAGTAAGGCGATATATATAAATGCAAGAAAACTGTTGTATGAACAATGCATGAATTATGAAGCATGTTTCACACACAGTTCACAAGCGACATGATATATATTTAAAATAATATGCTTATACAGTTTTGATGAAAGAGTTCATGACCATACAGACACTATGTGATTCAAGCAAGACAGGTAGGGGTTATGTACGAAAATGTAACGCCAACCCATGCAAGACAAGTAGTAGTTGCGTACAAATTTGTAGCGCCAACCAAACAAGTAAACGGGTTCGAGTAACTCCAGAATCGTGTGGATCAGACAGCGATTCCTTCGTTCTTCCTTGTAACTCCCCAAGCAAGATGATCCAAGACCTGTCACCTTATCGCTCCATAGGCAAAAAGACAAATCCCCAGTAGAGCTAGCTAAGTCTGGATTTTCATAATCGTGATTATACATCAACTACTACGACCCGCTTCCTTTGGACAACTCCATCCCTCAGTTGCGGGATTAGGACGATGGGGCCAGAGAGTGGAATAGCAGCCGAGATGACCGGTTCCATCCCCGACGTATCCATTCTGACTCTGAGCTCGACACACCAAGTTGACTCAGGTAGGAATATAATAACAAGTACAGTATGTCAATCAGGCAATCGAGTAAATTGATTCAGGGAAGCAATTCAAGAAAGTTATACAAAAATTTGCACGTGGCATTTATTGGCATTGGTGGAGTAATTTGGATGGAGATATTTATCGGGAGGATAACTAATCTTCGATGACTTGATAATGTAGGTGGGACATAAGTCCCATTGCAGATTCAGGGTCGCAAGGCCAGGAAGTCACCCCGCGAATGCGAGTTAATCGGTCAAGGCGATCCGATAAGCCAAGGAAAATTTTAAGAAAACTAAATCTTATAAATAATAAATATAAGCCAGTAGTTCTAGGGCTGTAAGAAAGAAATAACTAAGTTAAGGTCCTTCTTAAAAGAAAATTTTACGATTAGCCCCGTTTTGCAAAAACTAGTCTTTTGGGGTTTAAAATTGAATAAGTTTTTGTCTCGACCTCGAACAATTATAAGGTCAGTTCCTAAATTCTCCAAATTGTCCAGAGATTCAGGTTTTTAAAAGTTTGGGGTTGAGTTTTTGTAAAATTCTCATTTTGGCCCTAAATTTGTTAAAATTGTCATTTCGGGCCCCGAGTTTAAAATAATCGAATCTCACAAACCGGAAAGGTTTTTAATGTGATTCCAATTGTAAAATATCATCAAGGTCAGTAAGGTATTGGGACAAAAGCAGGTTCTAGAAGAGGTAAGTATAGGTCCCTTAACTTCTAAAAATTCCATTTTAGTCCCATTTTTAAATAATTGCTTTTAAGGCTTTTCAGAGGTCCAATTGCTATGAAATTTGAACATTGGGTTCAAAATGTCATAAGATTATAGTTAAAGATGTATTTTCAGGTACATGGACTATGTAAGTCCTGGAAATTTCATTTTGGTCCTCAAGTTTGGTCTTTTACATTTTGGTCCCTCAATTTTTGTAAAATTACTTTCCAAGCTTAAATACTTTGATTTTTGGAATACCTTTAAAATATGTATTTTCCAGTCCCTAAAAGCTAATATTTAAAATTTTTAAAAGTAGGGCTGGTACAGTTTTAGATTTTGCATTTTAGCCCTTAAACTTTCAAAATTTTACAAACTAGTCCTTGGCTTCAAGAGTTGATTTTATTTATCTCCAAACTTTTAAAACTCTATTAAAATGTCCAAATATCATTTTTAAACCTGAGTACAGTCCCAAAATTTGAAATTTGTAGAGGGGTCCTTTAAGTTCTATTTTCTTGCAACTAAGTCCACCAATTTGTCATTTTTACATTTGAAGTCCAAAATTTCAAATTTAACCAATTATGCTCGACTTTCCAGTTTATAAGGCAAACAATATATGAATTTCAAGATGCATGAACATGCATATACATATCATACAAGAATTTATCATATAAAGCAATAAATTGTACATGCATGCACCTAATAATTGGAATTTTTGAACAACACTTGAGAATTTTTTAGAATTTACCACTTGAAATGTACATGCAATATAATCTCAAGCATTTTCAAAATACCACATGAATTTTCAAGAAAACTACTTAGGAGATTGAAAGATTTTCCCACCCACTTTAAAAATAGGATTGTTGGTGAAAAGAAGGAGAAATCACAACTTGATATCAAGGTCACTTTTGTCAGCCCATAAGTCAAGAAATATACAAAAATGGAGTTAGAAAAATGAAGGCTTAAATCAATAAAAAAAATAAGAAGAGAAAGAGGTCAAATACTACACTTACCTTGTGTAGTGGACAATGTGAGTCAAGTAGAAGCCTCAAAAATGGAGTTCTTGCTCACCCTCAAGTATAACCTCTAAGCTCAACCCCTATTTCTCAAAAGTAAGAATATGGTGTCAAAAATTTGAAAATAAGAAGAAGAAGAAGAAGAAGAAGAAGAAGAAGAAGATGTACTATAACCCAATTTTCTTACCTTGTAGTCCAATTCTTCAAGAATCTTGAGGTCCTCTTCAAGATGATCACAAGGCTCTAAGTTCTTCAAGTTGTTTCTAAGTATACCTCAAAAATAAAAATCAAACTTAAATTAGAAGGTGAAGGAGAATAAGCTAAAAGATATAAAGAATGAATTGAAGATGCATTTTTCTTACCTTTGTAGTAGGTAGGTTCGAATTTCTTGGTTGATAAGAGAGGAATTATTGTGTTTTTTGGTTAAGTGTTTAGAAGAAAAGAAGAAGAAGATGAACACAAGAGTAGAGAGATGTTGGGATTTTCTAGAGAGAAGGGGGAGAATTTTGTGCAAGAGTTAATGTGTTGGTGTAAAAAAATGAAATGTAGTCTTGCACTACAAGGCCTAATGGCCGTGTGATATGGAGAGAGAGGGGGAGAGAATTTTACAAGTCTTGTGTTTGTGTTTCTTGCATGGAGACAATAAGATGGTCAAAGGTATGGGCAAAGGAATAAGTGAGAAAAATGAGGGGAATGTTGGAGTTAGTGGGAATTATTGGGGAAAAATATAGTATTAAAATGGAAGTATACAAGATGATGTATAAGACTTGTATAATGTGAGTATTATACATGATAGGTGTAGTATAAGGTGTAGTATGATGTGGGTATCCACTATGCCTGCATATGTGGTATCCATATATTTTTTTTGTGTCCCAAAATTGATGATAATAGGTGTATAATATCAATCTCCAAAATTAATGTGATTTCCTTAATCACTTATAAGTCTCATGATCACTTATTCTAAATCAAATTCTTATTTCTATAGAATATAAGTCTCTAAAATAAACGAGTCTCATAAAATTCTAAGGTGTTTAATAAATACACAAAAACAATAATGATCAATCAAGTGATCATTGAATATGAAATAGTAAAAACAAGTAAAATAAAAATAAAATTGAAATGCGAAAAAATATTATTAACATTTATCCGTCAAAATGACGTGATAAAGTAGTCAAAATAATACATAGGCGATAAGTGAAATAAATACACGTTTGAAAATCGAGGCTTCACATCTTCCCCTCCTTAAAAGAATTTGGTCCCCAAATTCCCTTCAGAATAGCTGGGGATATTTATTCCTCAGGTCTTCCTCCATCTCCCACGTGGCGTCTTCGTCTCTATTATGGTTTTGCCACACCACTTTAACCTTCAGGATCTCTCTCTTCTGTAGTTGGCGTATCTGTCGGTCAATAATTCGAATTGGCTTCTCGGTGTAGGACAAGTTCTCCATCAGAGGAGGAGTATCACAAGTGATGATATGCTCGGGATCTGGTCGGTACTTCTTCAACCTCGAGACGTGGAATACATCGTGCATTCCTGCAAACTGCGTCGGTAACTCGAGTCGGTATGCTAATTTCTCGATTCTTTATAGTATCTTGTAGGGTCCAACGTATCATGGACTCAACTTGGCTCCTTTATTCGGATTGATCAACCCTTTCCGTGGCGAGAGCCTAAGAAATACTTCATCTCTGACCTCAAATTCCAAATTTTTTCTTCTCTTATCTGCGTAACTCTTCTGGAGACTCTAAGTCGTGCGAATCCGTTCCTTGATTAATCTGACCTTCTCCATGGCCTCATGAACTAAGTCAACCTTTGGAATCGAGGGTGACTTTCATTTCCCTTTCGGAGTCCATTGGTCATCAATCTCCCAGTATAGTGGGGATCTACACTTTCGCCCATAAAGTGCCTCGTAGGGTACCATCCCAATCGTGGCCTGATAGCTAATATTGTAGGCGAACTCCGCCAATGATAAGTGGGAGTCCCAACTTCCCTGGAAATCCAACATGCAGGCTCGTAACATATCCTCTAGGGTTTGGATTGTTCGCTCAGACTGTCCATCAGTTTGTGGATGTGCTGATGTGCTGAAACTCAGTGAGGTACCCAAATCCTCGTGCAAGCACTTCCAAAATCTGGAGACAAACCTCGGGTCTCTGTCCGATACTATGTCGACTGGTACTCCATGCAGTTGAATGATCTCTCGGATATAAGTCTGTGCGAGTTTCTGCAAGCTATCAGTCTTCTTGATGGGTAAGAAGTGTGCGGATTTCGTGAGTCGGTCTACAACTACCCATATATCATCATGACCTCATCTGGTCCTTGGTAGGTCCATCACGAAGTCCATTATTATGTGTTCACATTTCCAATCGGGAATTCTCAATGGCTGCAGTAAACCAGATGGATGTTGGTGTTATGCTTTTACTCGTTGGCAAGTTAAACATCTCGCAACGAACTCTGCTACCTGGTTCTTCATGTTTACCCACCAATAATTCCGTTTCAAATCCCTATACATCTTGTTTCCTCCAGGATGTATAAAGTGCCTCGAGCGGTGTGCTTTTGCCAAGATTCTGTTCCTCATCTGCTCGTCACTTGGTACACACACTCGATTTCGAAATCTTATAATCCCGTCTTTGAGTATCGAAAATTCCAATCTCTCTCCTTAAGTATCTTCTCTTTCAACTTTTGAAGATATACGTCATCCTCTCGTGTGATTTTGATCTCATCCAGCATATCAGATCTAACTGAAATGTTAGCACAAGTATCAAAATGACGCGATAAAGTAGTCAAAATAATACATAGGCGATAAGTGAAATAAATACACGCTAAAAAAATTGAGGCTTCACACCAACTGCAAGAAATTTAGATCATACTTCATGACTTAGTTTTTGAAGGGATGATTCTGAACGAATCATTCCAAGTGGTTGCAATAATCGAGAAGTTACTGCCATTATGGAAAGATTTTAAGAACTACCTAAAGCACAAACGTTTTCCTCCTATTTGTATCGACAAGGAGATGTTTTCCTCCTACACTCCAATAAATGGAAGGAAGTTGTTCATGGGCAACTCTTTGACTTCCAATATCGTGGGGCTTGTAAAGGTTGTATTGAAGATAACTTATGGAAAAGAGCTTACGCAAGTAGATGTGCTGCATGTCCCGAATATCCGCAAGAATTTAGTTTTAGGTCCTTTTCTTAGTAGGCCGGGTTTTGATTAGTGTTTGAGTCCGACAAGTTTGTAATGACCAAGAATGGTCAGTTTCTTTGTAAGGGGTACCTTGATAAAGGGCTCTTTAAGATGTCTGTAATGTCTGTTTTCCGCCAAGAGGCGAAGAATAAAAATATTACTTATGTTTACTTGTTGGATTATTCTAATTTATGGCATGATAGATTAGGACCCGTAAACTTCAACACAATTAAAAGGTTAGTGAATCTGGAATTAATACCAATATTTAAAACCGATTCACAAGACAAATGCGAAGTTTGTGTTGAAGCAAAATTGGCTAAAGTATCGTTTCATTCGGTAATGAGAAGTACATAACCACTTGAGTTAATTCGTACAGATGTGTGTGATTTAAAACTTGTGCAAACTCGAGGTGGGAAAAAGTACTTTATAAAGTTTATTGATGATTACACAAGATATTGTTATGTATATCTTTTGAAAAGCAAAGATAAAGCTTTAGTAGCTTTCAAAACTTATAAAAATGAAGTTGAAAATTAACTTAATTTGAAAAATAAGACGATTCAAAGTGATAGAGGCGCAGAGTATGCTGCTCCGTTTGAAGAATTCTGCTCGGAAGTGGGTATAATTCATCAAACAACAGCTCCCTACTCACCTCAATCAAATGGAGTTGCAGAACGCAAAAATCATACTCTTAAGGAGATGATGAATGTGATGTTAATAAGTTCTGGCTTAACCCAAAACTTGTGGGGGAAGCTATACTTTCTGCAAACTACATTCTTAATAAGACCCCACACAAATGTAAAAATGAAACTCCATATGAGTTATGAAAAGGACGAAAACCGTCATATAAATACCTTAAAGTGTGGAGGTGTTTGGCTAAAGTCGAAGTACTTAAGCTGAAACAAGTTAGAATCAGTCCGAAGACGATTGATTGTGTTTTTATTGGTTATACAAACAATAGTAGTGCATATCGCTTTTTAGTGCACAAGTCAGGTATTCCTGATATAAATGATAGAATGATCATAGAATCAAGGAATGTTGTATTCTTCGAAAATATCTATCCGAACAAAAAAAGAAAAAAAGAAAGTTCAAATAAACGAACTTATGAAACTGTAAGGTTACCTCAAAGTGATGATGAAGAGGAACCAACACACAGTAAAAGACAAAAGTAGCTAAGTCTTTTGGTCATTATTTTCTAACTTAAATGTTAGAAAATAAACCTAGAACTATTCAACAAGTTTTGTCTAATCCAGAAGCTCCTCTCTGGAAAGAAGCTATCAATAATGAAATAGATTCTATCATGCAAAATAATACTTGGGAGTTGGTTGATCTTCCACTGGGTTGCAAATCTTTGGGGTGCAAAAGGAAGTACAAAGCAGATGGATCTATAGATAAGTACAAAGCTCGTTTGGTAGCTAAAGGGTTTAAACAAAAAGGATGGATATGACTTTTTCGATACATATTCTCCTATTACAAGGATTACGTCCATTTGTGTTCTCACTGCTATTACAGCTTTGCATAACCTTGAGATACATCAAATGGATGTGAAAATTGCCTTCTTGAATAGTGAGCTTGAAGAGGAGATTTATATGGAACAACCCGAGGGGTTCGTTGCACCTGATCAAGAGTGAAATGTGTGTAAACTTGTTAAGTCACTTTATGGACTAAAACAAGCACCTAAGCAATGGCATGAAAAGTTTGACTTGATTATGAAGTCAAATGGTTTCAAAATCAATGAATGTGACAATTGTGTCTACATTAAAGGTACTACAAATGATTACGTCATAGTATGCCTTTATGTAGATGATATGTTGATTATGGGTAGTAGTCATGATTTAATCATGAATACTAAGAACATGTTAAAGAAGAACTTTGACATGAAAGATATGGGACTATCTGATGTTATATTAGGGATTAAGATCTCTAGGACTTCAGATGGAATTGTCTTGTCACAATATCATTATGTCAAAAGCATACTTAGAAAGTTTAATGCTTTTGATAGTCCTCCGGCTAAGACACACGTAGATCTAAGTATACATTTGGCCAAGATTAGAGGAGAACCAGTTTCTCAACTGGAATATGCAAGGATAATTGGCAGTCTGATGTACTTAACGAATTATACACATCCAGACATTGCATATTCAGTGAGTAAGCTGAGTAGGTTCACAAGTAACTCAAGTAAGGATCACTGGAAAGCCTTGACAAGGGCACTTAGATACTTCAAGTACACCATGAAATCTGGGATACTTTATTCAAAATATCCAACAATATTAGAAGGATACTGTGATACCAATTGGATATCAGACATAAAAGACTCCAAGTCCACAAGTGGATATATTTTCACAATAGGTGGAGGAGTGGTGTCATGGTAGTCTTCTATGCAAACGTGTATAGCTCAATCCACTATGGAATCCGAGCTCATTGTTTTAGATAAAGCTGGAGAAGAAGCAGAATGGCTTAGAAACTTCTTAGAAGATATTCTTTGTTGGAATAAACCGGTGCCAGCTGTTTTAATACATTGTGATAGTCAATCAACAATTGGAAGGCACAAAATAGTGTGTTTAATGGTAAGTCTAGACATATTTGTTGAAGACATAATACCATTAGACAGTTGATTTCGAATGGGGTTATTTCGGTTAACTACGTGAAGTCAAAGGAAAACCTAGCGGATCCGCTCACAAAAGGAATAAATTGAGAGCAATTGTATAAATTGTTATGAATCAGCCGAACACTTGGAAAATATGTTAGCTCATTCCCGAAACAACCAAGTGAAATAGAAACCTGCTGAATGTGGTGATGTTAGGTTTAAGACTTTTAATGATTCCTATACCGAAAAGTGGAGTATGGCAGGATACTCTTCAATAGGAGATCGCCTATATAAGTTAGAAGTAATGGCCGCTTCAAAGAAACACTTATGAATCTAAGATATGGTCCATGGCCGAAATGGACACAATGTGGAACAAGTGTTAGAATTGTTATTGTGTAAATACTGTTGTGGTGGTTTACACAAACGACTGAGTAGTTCAAGACATCGCGTCACTAAGCAGCTAGTAAATCTGATAGTATTTTACTAAGGAAGGTTCAAAGCCAAAAACTATCAATCCAGATGCAATAACAATCCACCGAGATTTCAAGCAAATTTGCATACATGCATGCATTAATTTCATTCATGTGGGGGATTATTGGAATTTGGTTTGAGAAAAATGGGTGTTAACCCAATTTTGACCAAATATTTAGGTGATTTCATTGAAGGAAAATAGAATTAAATTATATAATAAAATTCTACTAAGTGAGTAGATGAGATTGACATTTTGAATTTCTCAACACCAATTCTGGGTGAATGAGAAATTAATGTTACAAGTTAGCCACTTAAAACTAGAAATTGATATGGAAATTGGAAAATGTGGGGGAGGAGTAAAGCTCCATCCCACATAGCAAAGATAGCCAAAAATTGCTCTACTTATATAGACAAAGTTGGACTAATGGGTTTGGGCCCTTGGGGCACCAAAGTTTTTAAAGAGGTCAGGACCTACATGCTTGTGGGTTTGGTTCAAAACACGCGCGCGTGCACGTGCCGCCGCCGCCACTTGCCGGCCCGGGTCCGATCGTGGGTCATGGGCTTCAAGGCCCTTTATAATTTTGGACAAAATTTATTTAAACCCTTTAAAATTAATTTTTTAGTCAAAAATTGGGTTGGGCACTCGGGATCGGCCTGCGCGCGTCGGGCGCACACGGGGATGGTGTCTTGCTTCACGCACTGGGAAGTGTGTGCAGGCACGCACCGCGCAGTCAAAGACCTTTGCTGTCGCGCGTGCAGGTGTGCGCGGGCGTGCACTTTCGAACTGATGCACTGTTCGACAACCAGGTGCATTTTTTGGCTGTAGACATGTCTTTTCGGATCAAAAGACATGACCATTCTATAGAGGCACTTAGATGCCTATATATATGATCTCCTGAAGATGAAATGAAGTATACGAAAATTCAGATTATAAAACCGAGTCATTCTGTATTCCAGCATATTGAAATATATCCTTCTAATAGCTTGAAAGTTCAAACACTTATAGTTCGCTCTTGGTTCGATTTTTGCTAGTGCTGCTAAATTGAACTTGTAAAATTCGTTGTATCTTAGGGACGATTGCCAGAATCGTAAGCACTTTGTAAACAGAGCAATTTCGTCTTGCGGAGACAGTGTCCAATATTTGCCTCAACTTAAATTCTGTCCAGTTTTTCCAATTAAATTAGTCATTTCTTGTTAAACAGTATCACCCAAACAACATTACTTGCTTTGTAAAAATTTTGAGCAGCATGTAGATAGAAATTTCATAATTATAAAAGTAATTTTCGTAGTTTCATTATCTCATACCAAATTAGATGGCATCCTCTTTGGGGTGTTGAAAGTGTCGCAAATCTTTTCTTGTTTTCCATGTTGAGCAAGTCGTGCACGACTGCATGTTTGGTTTCATTTTCCAAATGAGAAACTTTTGTTTTCATTATTTAAAAACTAAATTAGGGCCCCGAGCGATGTATGGGCTATCATAATAATAAGTAGGTTGTCAAATGAACCAGTCCGAGTTAGCTCGCTGGGCCAGTGAGAAAATCTGGGTTGGGTCAGGTCGAAACTCCATCTAATCTATTTTTGAGATCAATTCAACCCACTTCACCCCATGAAATGACTGGCCTGATCGGGCCGCCCAACCTTGTGGACCTAATTTTAATTTTTAGTACATTTTAAAATAATTTGTATTTATCATTTTATCTAATAATTTTACAATAATAAAAAATATGTATGTCATTAAAAATATTAATTAATATTTTTATGTTTAAATAATTTAAAAACGAAACCAATTAATCAAGTTTTTTAATTTTTGAAATTATATTATACTCTATTTTAATAATATGTTATGAGCACGTATTTTTAGGATTTGTTATTTATTTTAAATTTCAATAACAATATTATATTACACTTCATACATACGATAGTATTTATACATTGTTAAAAATAAATTAAATTCAACTTTATTTATAAATATAATAATACAATTAGAAGTTTGTACTTTAAAAATTATATTACAATACAATTAAAATATATGATTTCAAATATAATGACTCATTAATATATTTTAGAATTTTGCACATATATTTTTTTCAGCTTTAAAATAACATTATATTCTTTTTTTTCATCATATATTATGAATTATATATTAAGGATTTGAGTTATATCAAAATTTTAAAATATATAAAATAATTTGAAGTTTGTAATTTATACGAATTGTTCTAAGATAGTTCGTTTAAGTTAAAAATATGATATTACACTCCAAATATGTTTTTCCAGTATTGTTTATAAATTTTAAAAATTTAAAAAAATAAATTCAATTTAAATTTATCTATAAATAAAAAGATTAAACTCTAATGATGTATATTGTAATACCAAATTACGATTCTAAAACACCATTTTTGAAAATATATAATCTCATTACAATTAAGGATTTGGTTAAATTATAAAATTGTATTAAATTGATCGTAAAAAACAAATGAGTTAATATTATAGACAATATTGCCGATTTGTTTTATATTTTCGTTTAGATCTATTTGATTTTTTCAATACAATATTTAATACTGATTAGTCATACATAAATTTGATAAGTTATAATAATTTCCGACAACAAACTATCTTTCTTTTTTTCAAAAAAAAAAAATATTACAAATTCACGTGTATAGTATTTAATTCTAATTAAACATTCCTAAATTAAAATGTTAATGCATACCATAATTAAGAATAGCAAAATTAATGATATAATTAGTTAACTACAAAGATATTTGATATATATATATATATATATCCATTTTGCTTTTTTTATTTTTTATTAAAAAATATCTAATTTAGTTTTTAGCAAGTGCAAATAGGCGGGAAAACAAATTTGGAAATATGTTTGTTATTATATATATATATATAGATTTAAAAATATAATAACATTATTTTTTCCAGAAATACAATTTAATTTTTAATCTTTTAATATTAACGTACTTTCATGAAAAAAATCAAATTTTAATTTAAAAAAATAAAATAAAATGATTATATTTTGATTTTCAAATCTCTATATGGTCAATATAAAACAAAATAAACAAAATATAATTTTTTGTTACACCAAAAACTAGAAAATTAATCTCGATAATAAAATGAAATAACATAAAGTAAAATTTCAAATCGGCTCTTACTATCCGAGATCATCCCCAAAAGACTATTTAATTGAAAAATATTCTTTATTTTGAAGAGTCGTCCATCAAAAATCATCTCCAACAAACCCTTTATTTTAACTTTTCCACTAGTAATCTACCCATACGTTGCACCCATATTTTTATATTAGTGTTATTATTTTGTAATGAAAATACGTATTGAAAAAGTATTTATTACTTTATTTTATTATGATATTCATATAAGGTAAATAAAAATAAAATTTTATCTATCAAAGCTTCAAAGTTATATTTCTAATCATAAACTTTAATGTCAAAATCCATCTTGTTTAAATTTATCTCTCAATCTACATTTATCTCTATTTTACTATTCTATCTTCATACTCTCCTCTCTCTCTCTCTCTCTCTCTCTCTCTCTCTCTCTTTCTCTCATGCATTCTAAAATTAAATATCGACCATTGCAATATACAATTAATTTATGGAAAGTTAATGAGAAAATGGTTGTAACAGTGTAATCAAAAATTAAAATTTCATGTCACTTTGACAAGCCAAAATACACAAAAAAGGTTCAGATTTATTAATAATAAATTTATTTTTTGCTTATGAAATTTCTGTTGTTTGGGTAGTTTACTGTTTTCAAGAAATGACTAAGTGTTTAGGATATTTTGGATAAGTCGAGGCCTGTATTCAATACAGTCTCCGCAGGACGAAATCGCCGCATATATGTAGTGCATACCGTTCCGATGCTCGTCCCTAAGATACAACAATTTTAAACGAGTTCGGTTTAGCAACACTTGCAAAAACCAAACTATCAACGAACTATATAGTGTTTCGAAACTTTCAAGCTTTTGAAGGGAGTGAAATCTATATGATGTAATGCAATGACTCGATTTTAGGCTTGTTATTTTGTAATAGATTTCCTCTGCAGGGGCCTTGTATTTATAGGAATCAAGGTGCCCGATGGAAATAACATGTCTTTTGACTCGAAAAGATATGTTTACAGCCAAAAAATGCACCTGGTTGCTCGAACAGGTGCATCAGTTCGAACGTGAGCGTCCGCGAACACCTGCGTGCACGTCTAATTATTCTCGCTGTCCCGCGGTGCACGCCGCGACTGATCTTGGCAAGGCGCAAGACGCCTCGCCTCAGCCCGCTTGTAGGTCCCTAGGGGTGAGTTGTAAGGTTTAGAAGGGGGAGGGTGAATAAACCTTACCAAATTTTTGATTTTAGTCCTTTTAAATTTCAGAGTTTACTCAAATCAGCTAAGTCCTTGAGGGACATCTAGGTTGGCTTACTTCAGCAAAGTTACCCACTCAAACACTCGACTGAGCTGTTGATAGTATAACTTACCTGTGATTAGCTAACACTTAGATTAACAGTTAATTTGGTCTTGTTCAGCGGAAAACTTTTCACCTTTGTTGTTTTAAACTTGTTTTTAGCAATATTATTATCAACTGGGTTAGCAATAAAAACTTAAACATCAGATATAAAATTAGGCAGGAAATTAAAGTGTTGTAAGTACAATGACATAATCGAATTTTATAGTGGTTCGAGGATGGGGTAATTCCTCTACTCCACTCTTCTCCAACTCCTGGAGGAATCCACTAAGTAATAAATCTGGCTACAGAGTAGTTCTCAGTCTGAGTCAGCCTTGATCACACAGCTGGCTGCTCCTAGGACTCAACTTCTTCACAAGACAGAGCTACCGTACTACTTCAGCTCCCTTTGAACCTTTAGAATTGATAACACAGCCTTCCAACGAGCTCAAATCTTCTGGTTCGATTTTGAACCTTTCTACAACTCCTTCAACTTGGAGAGTAGACCCCTTTTGTTCTCTAAATTGTTTCCTCTTCAACTTGATGACGTGTTCTTTCTTTCACTGAATGTGTTGGATCGAGTTCCTTCGATTTTAGGCTTGAGGAATATCTTAGAAAGCTTGAGAGAATATTTGCAGGTTTGCTTGCTTGATTGCTTGTAAAATCTCTGAGAATTCATAACCTTCTCTCACTTGCTTCCTCAGCTTTTTATAGTGCTTATTTGAAAATTTGCCCGTTGAAGAGATAAGCTATTTTCAAATAATACTTCTTGGTCACTGGCTTGTCTTTTCTTGATCTCGACTTGTGATGTTGACATATCCTCGTATTAAATGATGTCTCTGCAATGATTCAGGTTCTGACACAAGCTCAGTGCTTCCCATTGGTTCATTCTATTTACACGCTTCTGGGATGAACACTTTTAGACATGGCAGCTTGGACATATTACTATATTGAGTAAAGTCATTGACTTCCACGTAACGGATTAATATCAGACGACTTGACTAGACAACTGCCTTTTCCTCTTTGAGTTGAATCTGCTCCAATCTTTTAGGAATGTCTCAACTGTCAGTTCAACTGGCAGACTTAGCTCGCAACTGACTTGACTATCACTTCTTCATCCTTTACTCAGCTGTCCCACAGTTGGATTTCTTCTTCAGCCGAGTCTGTGCCTTATATCTGGACTACACTCAGCTGACACACAACTGAGTCTCCACATCAGTCTTCAGTTGACTCTTGTATTCTTCAACATAACTGACTTCACTCAGCTCATGCAGTCCTATCTATTACAATTAGAAATACAAGGAAAATGAGGTGCCAACTTCCTATTCTAAGTTTTACATGGTATCATCAAAATCTAACAATAAATTTCATAACAATTTCCCCCTTTTTGATGATGCCAAAACTTAAATAATTACAGCAAAAATAACCAGTGTAGTAACAAGGAATATATGTTTTGAATATGTCAATTTTATTGATCATATTATTCTTGTACTTTACAACTTGCACTTTACAAAGCTGTTTCAGAGTATACTCTATACACTGTATTTGAGCTATACTATCTATCACATTGTATCAAAGCTTCTTATTTGTACAAAGGTATAACAGGTATCAGAGCAAAATAGGTAGGATGAAATTACAAGAAAGACTTACAAAACCTGTATTTACAATTAAGTAAAATACTTTTGAAGGGGTTACACTCGTCTTCAACGCCTCGGCTGCTTACTTCTTCTCCCTTCATCTTCAGCTCTCCTCACGTGTTCTTCAGCTCTTCTCCTTTTCCTTTCTTCTTCATCTTTCTTCTTTCTTTCATAGGTGCGCTTGGAAACAAGGTCTTCCCTTTGATGTCTTTCTTCCCATTCTCTCGTGACTGTTTCATTCTCAGCCTCTTGCCTTCTTATTGCTTCATCGTTCTTGCTTTTCACTTCTAGGTTGGCAAGATGGTTGTACCCAGCCCAGTAATTGATCCCTTTCTTGTGAGGATCAATAAACCTTGTATCCTTAGGTCTTGGCTGTGATGAAGTGTCTCTGCCTCTTCCACCACTACCAGACATTCCCATCCCTCTAACAGACTCTTCTCCTCCTCCGAAGTGTATTTGATCGGTTCTTTTTCCACCGAATGACTCATCGAACTCGCTTCTCGGTGATTTGCTCAAATCAAGACCTTGTTCCCAGTACAAGTCCCACGCATGTGGTAGAGTTATATGTTTGAAATAAACTTCAGCTTCTAGAGTTTGAAACTCCTCTAGTGATCTTGGTTCAGATCCATCATCAGGTATCGTGATTCTCTTGGGGGTTTTATTGTTGGGGAATCCTTCAGTAATCTTGCTGGGGGGTCATCGAACCTTGCTTTAATATCTTTTATGCGCTAAGAGTGATTCTCAACTACCTTTTCAAATTCAGATTCCATGGCCTTTCTCGACTCCTTGACTGCCATTTTAGCTTTCTCTTCAACTGTCAGCTCTTTTGGTAGTCTGCTGATAATTGAGGCTGTTACATCTCCTTGTTGTGGTGTCTTAGCAAACATAATTTTCAATGGGGGTTTCTTCACAGAGCTTCCTTCCCCCTTGCTTGCTTCCTCTTTACTTCTATCCTTATCACTCCCTTGCCCTTCCTTTAGCTCCCTCATGGCTTTATCTTCCCTCTTTTTGGCATCATCACCAAAAGGTAGGGCTAAGCCAGGGAACATACCACTTCAGGATAAAATCTAGCCTGTGATTCGTGGAGTCATGTTTGTCATGAGTCTTGGAGTAAGCTATGCGGAATTCAGACCGCAGAGCCTTTGACTCAGCTGCCATCAGCTTCATTTATGTCTGGAGAACCTTAATCTGGTGTTCGACGTTGGCCTCCATTCTTGCAATTTCATTCTTATGCTGCAGCTTGAGAAACTCCATATCAGACTTGTGTGACTTATCCATCCTGAATATGTGGTCTCGTTGCCTCTGCTGGAACTTGAGGTTGTCAAAGCTCTAAATCACAGTCTTTGCAAATAAGGACTTGAAGTAGGTGACCTGCTCACACCTCAAAGCCTTCACTTGTCCAACCCATTCTCTAATACACAATACAATCCCTCTGATGTTTTCGATAATTGTGGCATCTCTCTTATCAAACCTCTGGTCCAAAGATGAAAAGCCATGCTCCATCTTCTTGATCTCAACACATATGGCTTTAAAAGGTTTCCTGAAGTTAGATGTCTCGGTAGACTGATCTTCTGGCCATACTGCATCAAAGTCAAACCCAATAGGCACAATTGTAGTTTTACCTGGAGCTTGGAGTTCTTTTGGGGGTACTTGGATGTTGTATCTGGCTCGTTCCACAGCTGATTCGGCTTCGAACGAAAAATATTTCGCAAAACGATCTTCAGGGAAGATAGGTATCTCCACATCTTGAGTTTTGGAGTCTTTCCCTTTTCTTTCAATATTTCTTCAGCTCTGTATGCCTTAACTATTTCAGCGTCGTCGACATCTTGTGCAACTATGTTAGCTGTTGAAATTTGGTGATCCTCGCTTGTCGTGAATAAAGATCCTCGGTATCAGTTGTGGCTTCCATTTGAGTTGTCTGTTCCTCGACTAACTTATTAGCTGCATCGGAGTGTTATCGTGCCATTGGGGGTGATCAACCAATACAAATTTCATTGGAGCAACTTTGTCACTGACTTGGCTCCGAGAGGCTTGAGCATCCTCATCAACTGTGTCCTTGTTGGATTGATCGATAGGTGTGGACTCAGCTTCATCGTCTAATTCCAGGAATTCAGTGTCTATGTTCTCCTGGGAATCATGAAGGGCGCTGATCTCTTCTTCTTCATCCGAAGCATCCATAAGAGGTGCAGGCTCATTTTCAACAATTTTCTTACCCAGGGAAGTGTCAACCTCCTCTAGGCCTTCTTCATCCTCAGCAGTCTAAACTACTGATGGGCCTTGTTCATCCCTGTGTGCAGTCTCAACCACAACAGGGTCTTCTACAATAATCCCTTCAGCAGACGGAGCTACTTTGGGGTCTTCAATGGCATCCTTCGGAGTCTCAACTCCTAGGATTACACATTCAACGCTAGGAGTCTCAACTCCCATGGCCTCGTTTCCATCCTTTGCCTTAGCTGCATCAGCAACGTCATTGGCCTGCAGTGCAGTTGAAGTCTTAGCGGAGACAGTCTGAACTGTCTGAGCGTTGTTAACTTAACTCTGCTGAACATTTTGATTCTCTCTTTTGCCTCATAACTCCATCGATTGGTCTCCCACAACATCCTCTAACCTAGCTGTGGTGGTGAGAGTTTCTCCCTCAGCTGGGGCACCAGCTGAGTCATGAGTAGGGGGGTTACTCAGCACCTGAGACTCGACTGTGATTCCCTTTGAGTGATCAGCCATGTGGGCAGGTATCTTAACACCTTCCACAGGAGTTGGGTTGGCTAAGGTGCCCGCTTATTAACCATCCTTAGCTTCATCACCATTTTTCCTGGTGCTATCTTCTGAGTGCACTGCGGATGTGGTGGAAGCAATGTTGACAACAATTTTTCGCACTACATCCATAACGTCAGGGACAGAAGAGATTTGTGAAGAATCTCCTGGACCCCCTTGCATTCGTTGCTCGTGCATTTCTTTTGAATCTCTTATGGCTTGCTGGAATTCAGCTTTCTCTGTTGCAACAGCAGGGTCAATCTCCTCTATGTCACGATCGCTACTGTCAGCTGATTCCAAGGCATGTTCAGGTGCATCAGTAAAGGTACATGAATGAGGCCTTTTTGATTCTTCAATAGTTTTGGCCTTCTCCATGTCTCTTTATTTCTCTTCATTCTTCCTTTGATAAAGGATGGTCATGCAAAAATCGGGGTCAAGGGCAGAGCTATTAGATATGTCACCCAAGAAACTCATGAGCTCCTCATCTTCTTCAATGAACTTAGGGCTCTGAACCTGATATCTTGAGTAACTTAGCTTCCATCTCCTCCATACCCTTAATCTTTCCTGAATGTCAGGATAGACAGGAGATAGCATCACCACATCATCATCGTCATCTCCTTCTTCCTGAATGGTAGCGAGTGGAGCATGTTCCTCCTCAGGTTCTCTTGCATCTGTTTGAGGGGACTGAACAATTGTTTCTTCAGTGTGCTCAACTGTCTCAGATCCATGTTTCTCCACTCGCGAATAGTTGGGTCTTCAACAGCCTGCTGATCTACATCAATAGTCTTCTCTACCTCCATGGTGACCACTTCACCACCAAAAATTTCCTTCGACTGCTCTTCTTAATTTTCAGCAGTCTCTTGAGCAGGCCGAGTACTGGACTTAGCTTTCTCTAATTCGGACTTCTTATACAGTCTTCTTCTTTTTGTTTTAACTAGAGGAATTTCTTCCTCTTCAGCTTCGGTGGTGACTTCTGGCTCCACCATCTTTATATTATTTGTTGTAGCTGGCTTGTGAGGCACAGCTGAGCGTTTCTTCTTCACGACTGGAGAAGGTGCAAACGTATCCTTCTTGGTCTCGGATGCATAGGCAGGTATGTCTTCTGGCTTGGCTGCAGGGGCAGGAGCTTGGGTGGATTTGGGCTCCGGGGCGGAGTGCTTTCTTAGGGCCGGGGCGCAGAGGCGGGAGCTTTCTTGGGCTGCAGGGGCAAGTCTTTGGTTTAGCTGCAAAGATCATCTCTTCTTCTGGGTCAGCTTAGGAAAAGGAGTTGTAGCAGTTGCAGCTGTGTCTTCTGGAACACGATCAGCTGATTCACCCTCACTGTTGTCAGATCTTCATGCATGCACTTGACTCTGAGTTCCAGAAAGATTGGCCTTGAACATCTTCTTGTTCACATGAAACGGCTTTCCATGTCTCAAGGCAATCCCCTTCACCTCCATAAGATGGCCAATCACCAGGCCATATCCCAACGAGCCTCCAAATAGACCATCTTCCTTAATAGTCTTGTTGATCACATTCTGACATATCTGGCTGAAAACAAACTCAGCCCAATTTACTTTCTTTTCCTCCATGATCGCATCCATCATGATTATCTTAGTTCGAGACAGCTGATTAAAGCTGTCGAACTTCATATCAATGCACTTGGACACTATGTCCATCAGCTTATGGTAATCTTCTTTGATTAGGGCCTTCTTGGCTTTGTAAACAACCTTCGCAGGTGACTCAAGCTTGGCAATCTCTTTCCAAGCTGCAACTAAGTTGATGTCTTTCACAGTTATTTCCTTCAATCCCTCTAAAGGTAGGTTGCAGTGCTCACCTAGGCCCGTATCAGTTATTTTGATCTTGTTGTTGTGGACAGATAATCGAATCTCCCCGTCGTGAACCTCCGCGTTCATGTAGAACATGGCTACTTTCTCGGAGTAAGTATGAGAGTACTCCATTGTAAGCTCCCTGTTTCAGCATACCTTCGAAGTCTATTATCGATCCTGAGTGGATTTACTCGGACATCTTGATAAAATCATATGAGGCATCCATTTTCTTGAAAAATAACCGGTAGAATAAACAAAAAATCTTGCTTGAAGAACTAGTGTCTTTAGAACTTTTGCAGAGAGAAAACTTGCTTTGCTTGCTGAAGACGAGAGTGTTGTGAGGAGAGAGAAAAGATGGTTTTGGTTTATATGGGACATGAAAGGACGGTTTTTGGAATTTGAAAAACTTGGTCAAAATCAAGGTCATGATTCAACCTTTGAAACTGCATTAATTTCCCCGCATTAAATGCAGCAGTATTTATATCCAATCATAGGCTAAATGTGTGTAGCTTTTGTACTGACACCATAATTACGCTGATGTAATGTCCAAATCATTCCCGCTCACAGAAAACGACTGTTTTTTGTCACTTAGCTCATAAATAACTTAGCTATCATCCAAAAGTGACTGAACTCTGCTTCTCTCTTCACATAAGATCACTTACCTGTCAGCTAACTCGATACATCTGATTTCTTGTCTTGGCTGTTTCACTTGGCTGAAATGTGAAATTTGCTTATTTTCATTTCTCTCTCCTTGGACTCCGCTGATTTAGTCTTTTGAGACTTCTAACTCAGCTCAATCAAACCTAGCTCATTCTTAAGCTCTTCAAATCTTGATTCACTTAGGGCTTAGTGAATATGTCGACTAACGCTTATCGCTGAGATGTATTCCAAGGTGATGTCTTTCTTTTCAACATGATCTCCTATAAAATGATATCGACATCAATGTGCTTTGTTCTTAAATGCAACACCGATTCGAGTAATTGCAATAGCACTTGTGTTATCACACATAATTGGAACTACTCTTTCTTTAATATCATAGTCTCTCAGTTGTTGTCTCATCTATAGAACTTGGGCACAATAATTTGCCCGCAGCTAGCCTATGTACTGCCTTTGTGGGATGTAGCTATTGAGTTTTGTTTCTTCTTCAACCAAGAAATCAATCTATTTCCAAGCATTTAATAAGTACCTGAAGTACTCTTCCTGTCCACTCAACATCCAACATAGTCTGAGTCTCAGTAGCCTACGAGCTTGAATCCTCCATCTTTTGGATACCATAAGCCAATTTCTTGGCATCCCTTCAAATATCTTAGGATTCTCTTAGCTGCAGTCATGTGACTTTCTTTTGGTGCAGATTGAAATCTAGCACATACACCTACAACAAAGGTGATGTCTGGCCTACTTGCTGTTAAATAGAGCAATGATCCATATTGTTTGATCAACAGCTTTGCCATGTGCATCCATATCCATCTTGACTGTGTGTTCATTGGGATTTTCACTGATGAATTTTCTTCCATACCAAATTTCTTCATTAAATCTCTGGTATACTTGGTTTGACTTATGAAGGTTCCATCTTTCAATTACTTGACTTGAAGTCCTAAGAAGAAAGTTAGCTCTCCCATCATGCTCATTTCAAACTTCCCTTGCATGAGGTTCGAAAACTTGTCACACAACTCTTTATTTGTGGATCTAAAGATGATATCATCCACATATATTTGAACAAGCATTATACTCTCTCCATCTTGAATTCTGAAGAGTGTTTTGTCAACTTTGCGTTTGGTGAATCCATTGTCTGTTAGAAACTGAGACAATGTGTCATACCAGGCTCTTGGTGCTTGTTTAAACCATACAGTGCTTTGTTGAGCTTGTAGACCTTATCTCCAATAGTTTCTGCTCAAAACCTGGAGGTTGTTCAACATAGACTTCTTCCTCTAAAAGTCCATTAAAAAATGCACTCTTCACATCCATTTGATATGCAGTGAAGTTCTTGTGTGCAACATATGCAAAAACCATCCTAATTGCTTCCAATCTAGCAATAGGAGCAAAGGTTTCATCAAAATCTATACCTTCTTCTTGGGAATACCCTTTGGCTACCAATCTTGCTTTGTTCTTTATAACAGATCCTTCCTCATTCATCTTGTTCCTGAATACCCACTTAGTACCAATAACATTTTGGTGGGTAGGCCTTTGAACCAATTCCCAAACTTTGTTTCTTTCAAATTGATTCAGCTCTTCTTGCATAACCTGAATCCAATGTGTTTCATCCAATGCTTGAGACACATCTTTCGGCTCTATTTGGGAAAGGAAACAAGTAAACATAGCTTCATATTGACCTCTGGATCTGGTTCTTATGCCATCTCTAACATCTCCAATAATCAGCTCAAGTGGATGGTCTCTTAGCCATCTCACATCTGGTTGGAGTAAGTCTGCTGGATTCAGTCGCTTCGTAGCTAAGTTGTCTTGAATAACTTCTTCATCATCATTCAGCTGTAGACATTCTAGATGTCTTTGAAATTCAACTATCTCATCTTCTTTAGGATTGAGTGCTCTCACATTTGCATCAACATAAGGACTCTTCTGCATAGTTGGTTGATTCTGCTTCTCAGCTAACTCATCTATGTCTTCTCCATTAACATTAGGTTCATCAAAAACAGATGGATAGACTCTTTTGTGACCATAGTCCTATTGTTTAGCATCTGTAAGCTTTACTTTCAGCTGAGTATCCCAAAAAGATACCTTCATCAGCTTTAGCATCAAAAGCTTTTAAGTTATCCTTGCCATTGTTGTGGATAAAGCACTTACATCCAAATATCTTGAAATATCCAATATTTGGCTTCCTCTCTGTCCAAATCTCATAGAGAGCTTAGTCAATTGCTTATTGATCATGCATCTATTCTCGAGTATAGCATGCGATTGATGGCTTCTTGAAAAAAATCTCTTAGGCAATCCAACTTCAGCTAACATTGTCCTAGCAGTTTCCTTGAGAGTTTTGTTCCTTCTTTCAGCTACTCCATTCTGCTGTGGAGTCCTTGCAACTGATAACTCATGAACAATACCATTTTCAACACAATATTGAGTTATAATCCCATTGACAAACTCAGTTCTCCTGTCAGATCTTATCTTTATAATGGTTTGACTCTTCTCATTTTGAACTCTTCTCATCAGCCGAGGCAATTTCTGCAGTGTTTCCTTCTTTTTACACATGAAGATAGCCATGTATATCTTGAATAATCATCCACCACCACTAAGGTGCATTTATTTCCACCGATGTTGGCTGGTTCAACAGGGGCCAAATAAGTCCATATGCAATGATGCAAAATCCTTGTTGAAGAAGGACTTGCTTGTCCTTGAAGGATTATTTGATTTGCTTTCCCATCTGGCATGCATCACATATACTTTCTTTCTTGTACACTGAGTCAGACAATCCTTCCACAAGATGACTCCTTGCAATCTTGTTGATTGTCTTGAAATTCAGGTGACTCAGCTTCTTGTGCCATTGCCAACTTGATTCGGCTGTACTCTTTGCTAGCAGACATGTGCTTGGTGTAGTAGTTGACCAAACCACTACATACATGTTCTTATGCCTTGTTCCTTGTATCACAAGCTCATTTGATTCAGTATCCTTGATCTGGCAAACTCCTATATTGAATCCCACATTGTAGCCTTTGTCACATAGTTTGACTGATGCTTAGAAGATTGAATTTAAGACCTTCAACATATGCAACATCTGTGATTTCCAATCCATTCTTCTTTATAGATCATGTGTCTTTGATCTCCCCTGGATCTCCATTTCCTGAAAATATGACTTTTGCACCTTTGATTTCCTTGAACTTTGACAGATTTCTCTTGTTTCATGTCATATATCTGGAACAACCACTATCCATGTACCAGGTTCCTTGGCACTCAGTTGTTCCTTCAACCTGCAATCAAGGAAATTAGTTTTTAGGTACCCATACTTGCCTGGGTCCTGGGGGGTTAGTGCTATAAGATGCTCCAACCAACCTATAGCCAGATGATCTGACTCTATGAGGTTACCATCTATCAGTTCCATAATCATAGTGCACATTAGCAAATTGCTTGGGGGTTTTAGGATCATACAACTGTCTCTTTTGTCTGTATGCCTGTGTATTTGTTTGAGAATTTACTTTCTTGGGGTGATACTAGAATTGTTGTGCTTGATGGGTTTTGTGTCTAGGTGCATATGTGTGCTGATAATAGCTCTTTTGTCTTGGGAACGACCTTTGCTGAGGTTGAGGTCTTTGCCACTTTGGCTTGTATCTCATAGGTCTCTACTGATATTTCACTTAGTTGTTCCAATCAGCTTGGTTTGGATAGTTTCTACCATTTCCTTCATAAGAATTTCTTTGCTGAAATCTATGGGCTTTTGGTAGCTCTGTTTGGCTTTTACAGAGTATTTTCTGTTTGGAGTCTGCTGATGGACTTTTCTGAATTGTGTTTCAACTGTCCTTTCGGCATAATATACTGGCTTCTTTCCTTTTCCTTTATATCCAAGGCCAGTATGGTTGTGATTGTGTTTTGGGTGTTGGTGCAACATATGGTGTTTTGGTCTTTTGAACTCCTTCATTACATGAGGATTATTTTTCCAAAATCACTCTAGGAGCTTGAGCATGCACAAAAGAATTGAATCATATGCATGTCTTATCTCCACACTTTTTTTTGGCTCATTATAAGTTCATCCAATGATTTGGATGCCTTTGTAAATGAAGCAATCACATTTTTTAAAGATCTTTTTCTCTCTTTTTCATGAGAATAACTGCTTGGATCTTAGCATTTTTAGGTTTCAGTTTGGTATTTTCATCAGCTATGTGACTTAAAGTGCTCAGCTCCTTAGTCAGCTGTGAGTTATGGTATTTAAGCTGGTTGTTTTCTTCATTTAAAAGTGTTTGTGAGGTTTTGATGTGCTCAAAGTCTTTCATTATTTTTCCTAATGAATCATAAAGATCTGTGGGTGATGAAGTGTGTGTGTCACAATCAATGTCACTAGAATCTGAATGAGATGAGTTAGAGTGCACATCATCTTCTTGATCTTTTGAGTCTTGTTCTTTAGCCATGAGGCAGATCATAGCCTCTTCCTCAGTATCACTGGAGTAGTCTGCTTCACTACTATCCGAGTCGTCTGGTTCCTTGCACTTGGTTGGTTCAACAGTCACAACAGCTAACATGGCTTTCTTTTTTTCATGTCTTCTTTCTCTGAAGATCTTTTGTAGGTCCCAAGGGGTGTGAGTAAGGTTTAGAAGGGGGGGTTGAATAAACCTTACCAACTTTTTAATTTTAGTCCTTTTTTTTAAAATAACAGAGTTAATTACACAGCTATGTCCTTGAGGGACAACTAAGTTAGTTAACCAGCAGAGTTAGCCACTCAACAGACTCGATTGAGCTGTTGATAGAATAACTCAGTTATTTAGTCTAAACCTTAACATGACCGTGATGAGATTTTCACGGAAGACTTAACACCCTTGAATTTGGTTTAAGTTTGTTTTAACACTTGGTTTTAGCACAATGTAAATTATCATTGGATAGTAAATTATCGCCAGATATAAAATGATATGCGAAAATAAAATGTTTGAAGTGTAAATGACACAATAATGTTTTTAGAGGTTCAAGATGGGGTAATTCTTCTACTCCTCTCTTCTCCAACTCCTGAGGAATCCACTAAGTATTGATCGTAGTACAAAGTGGTTATCACCCGTATACAAGTCTTGATCACACAAATTGACTTGATCCTTTGGGACTCGGTTTGGAGATACCTTGGTCACACACTGCTTCTCGTCCGACTCGGCTTCTTCACAGGCGTTTGCGCTTGCTACTTGATTCACTTGCTCAAGCTTCTTGGATTTGATCATGAAGCCCTCCAATAACTTGAGACTGGTTCGACCTTGAACCTTTCTACAATCCTCCTTCGAATGTAGACCCCTTTTGATTCTTCAAAAATTTCCTCTTCAACAGTATGAAGTTGTCTTTCCTTCACAGCTTGGTGTTGGATCGATTTCCTTCGAAATTTAGGCTTGAGGATTTTCTTGAATAACTTGAGAATATATTGCAGGTTACAGTTCGAATAATTGCTTGAATGCTAAGGTATGCAAGGTTACCTTTTCTCAAAGTGATTTCTCAGCCTTTTATAGTGATCTTTCAAAAATATGCTCGTTGAAGAGATAGGTTGATTTTTCAAAAGTCACTTGTGTTCGTTGGCTTGTCTTGTTGCAGCCCTTGATGTTGACATTTCCTCGTATTAAATGAATGTTCAGTTTTTCAGAGTCTGACACGAGGTGCAGTGCTTCCCATTGGTTTATTCCTTTTGCACGTTTCTGGGACTGAGCACTTTAAGACATGGCAGCATGGAAGTATTACTTATTTAAGTAAGCTTCTTGACTTAGTGCAACGGATTCTTTTTCGATTGTCTTGACTTGATCATAGCTTCTTCTAACTTCCCCAGGTGACTTCAAGTTAGCTTCCAATCAATGGATGACTCATCCGTCACTTCAACTTGAGACTTGGCTTCTTGAGTTGACTTGAGTGACACTTCACACACCGTATCCCACCGATACTTCTTCATCGAGTTCTTGACTTCTCCTCCTTGCCATACCCAAATTGTTTCACAAATGAGTCTTCATTTTTTGTCTCGGTTGACTTCTTGTATATCCAGCCATATCTCGATTTGAGTCACTGCATTTACCCTATCTATTACAATGCAAATTACAAGAAAAATGCGGTGCCAACTTTTTTTCTAGTCCAAGTTTTACATGGCATTCATCAAAATCTAAACAATAAATTTCCCAACAATTTCCCCCTTTTTGATGATGCCAAAACTTAAAACATACATACGAGAATGTAAGCATCAAAGATACATACGACAATGTAGTAACAGAGAATGTATGCATAGAATCAATCTTTTTATTGATCATAACATTCTTGTCCTTTACACAATTGTTTACAATGTGTATCATAGCAAACATAGCGGTATATCTCTACGCAAATATAGAAATTACACAATTTTTATTCATCGTATGAAGGCTTACATACATATGTATTTACAACAAAAATACATGAAGGGGTGGACATCAACACTTCATCGCTTCGCGCTTCTTTTCTTCAACTCGCGCCCTCTGCTCTCTTTTTTTTTTTTTTTTCATCTTCACCGCTTCTTTTTTTCTCGTATGCTCTCTTTGCAAAGATCGTCTCTTCTCTTTCTTTCTTGCCTTTCTTCCCACAACGAGTTTGTCTTCTATTTTCCTCTTCGATTAACATACTCAGCATTTTTCCTCTCCACTTCCAGATTTGCTATGGCATCATATCCAACCCAATAGATCCCTCCTTTCTTTCCTGGATCTATGTATTCAATGTTTTTGGGTAGAGGTCTAGGTCTGAAACCTCTTCCTCCACTGCTTTTTCCTCTGGGTATATATTGTACGGGAGCCTTCCTTTTGTCAGCTGACTAGCTGCTTGTAGTCTCGCCGATCGCTTGGTAGAGTCTCCGCTTATCGCTTTCTTCGCACAAACTTAAGGCTTTTTTCCCAAGATAAAGTCCTGGCTTGGGCCATGGACATGTTCTCGAAGTATCCTTTGGATTCGAGCGTTTTGAATTCATCAACTGATCTCGGCTCATTTCCGACGTCTGAAATAGTATCTGTGTCTTTTCCTGCCGGAATGCCTCCGTATTGTTTCAATATATCCATCACACGGGCATCCATTTTTCCTTCGACCTCCTTCATCCCTGCTTCTACGAATTCTCTCTTCTCAGACATAGGTACAACAGAGTGTTGGAGCGGCAGAGTTACTGGAAGTTTGTTGATTATGTCAGCTGTGACAAGGCCTTGTTGAGAGGTTTCAACAAACATTAGAGTCATATCTTTTGAACCTTCCCCCTCAATTGCTTTTCCCTTTTCTTTCTTCTGTTCTTCAGCTGTTTTCTTCTTCTTCTCAACAGCTGTATCCTTCTCTTTTTCAACTGCTGACCCTTTCAACATCTTCAGGTATTTCTCTTCCCCCTTTTTGGCATCATCAAAGGAGAGAGGAACCCCTGGAACATGCCAGCTAGCATGAAATCTAGGCGGCCGATAGCCGAGTTTTGCTTGAGTCTGTGCGGAGTATACTCAGATTTAAATTCCGAGTGAGTGGCTTTGGATTCCGCCACCAACTTTATTTCAGCCATAAGAAGGTCAACTTTTCATTCATATTCTCCTCTACGCGCAGGTTCTTTTCGATGAAATTCTCGCAGCTAGCCCCATTTCGTGGTATGGGAGGCATGCATTCTATCAATATTTTCTTGCATCCTTTTTTTCATGTCAAGATTATCAGCTCTAGATCAACATTTTGTTGTACAATGCCTTAATGTATCCGACTGTTCTAGTCGCATTGTACGTTCTTTGTTGACACCATTCCCGATTCTAACCACTATTCTCGCAGATTGGACGGGCCGTAAGATTGGTATCCTTGTTGTCCAAATTAAGATATCCAATGTGGCCTGGTGCCATTCTACCTTCTCAATCTCTACAAAGATTGTCTTGAAGACCTCTCGCACCTCGCTTGTCACCTCGGTCTCGATTAGCGGCCAAGCAAAGATCAAAATCAAAGTCTCGGGGGCGATAGTATCCGTGGGAATACCTGGTCAGTCCGACGTTGAAGCGCCATCGCTCTCGAGCTGTTTTTTCATCAAGTTCGTCAGCACTCAATAGAGAAAGGAAAGTTTCTTCAAATGCATCATCATGGACATATGGTATAGATTCCACCGTTACTCATGCTTTGGTGATGTGCCCGGTTGAGTGGAGTCTGCTGCAGCTTTGGGATCCTCGCGCAGACGACTTCGGTTTTAGCCGGCCTTGGTGAGTGGTTTGCCAACTGACCGAGCCTCACTGTCTTAACAGCTTTCTTCGGCCTCGATGAGATTCTCGCTAAATGAATTTGTTGTTCCTCACCGCAGAGATCGGCGTATCCGAGGATGATGAGTCTTGAAGGCTTGCTCATCATCAAAATTGAATGTTTGTCGAGCAGCCTTTGAAGTCCGGCTTACTCGTCTTTAGGAAGAACATCCTCAATCGAGTCTTTTTGATGTGCGGTTGGGGTAGACTCACTTCATCTGCAGATCCTGGAAGGTTGTATCGGATCATCCCGGGAGTCATGAAGAGCACCGATTTCCTCCTCCTCGAATCAAGAATTATGGTCCGAGGAATGCTCTTATCTCCTTTATTTTTACCATTTCAAAGGTGTTGTGGGAGGCATGCATTCTCATTCAATATTTTCTTTCATTCTCCTCTTCATGTCAAAGATTATCGTTGCTCCATATCAACATTTTGTTGTACAATGCCTTAAAATATCCGACTTGTTCTAGTCGTTATTAACGTTGACACCATTCCTCGATTCTAATCACTATTCCACACAGATAGGCCGTAAGATTGGCATCCCCGTTGTCCGGCCGCATATCCAATGTGGCCTGGTGTCGTTCTATCTTCTCAATCTCGCAAAGATTGTCTTGAAGACCTCTCGCATTTCAAATTGTCACCTCGGTCTCACCGGCAAAATCAAAGTCTCGGGACGACGATACTATCTCTGGGAATAACTGGGTCAGGTCTGACGTTGAAGCGTCGCTGCTCTTGAGTTGTTTCTTCATCAAGGTAAGGCAGCTAAATAGAGAAAGAGAAAGTTTCTTCAAATGCATTATCACGGACATATGGTATAGATTCCTCCGTTACTCGTGTTTGTGATGTGCCCGGTTGAGTTGAATATGTTGTAGCTTTGGGAGCCTGTGCAGACGACTCGGTTTCATCTGGGCCTTGGTGAGTGGTTTGGCCAGCTGACTGAGCCTCAGCTGTATTAACAGCTTCTTTGGCCTCAGTGGATTTTGCTAAATGAATTTAATGTTCCTCAGCTGCACCATCAGCGTCATCGGAAGATGATGAGTCTTGAAGACTTGGCTCATCATCAAAATTGAATGTTTGACGAGTAGCCTTGAGGTCTGCCTTACTCGTACTAGGAAGAATATCCTCAGCTGAGTCTTTTTGATGAGCAGTTGGGGTAGACTCAGCTTCATCTGCAAATCCCAAGAAGGTTGTATCAGGATCATCCTGGGAGTCATGAAGAGCACTGATTTCCTCCTCTGAATCAGCAATTATGGTCTGAGGAATGCTCTTATCTCCTTGATTTTTACCTAGGGAAGTCTCAACCTCCCTTAGGCCTTCATTACCTCCTGCAGCTTTCAACCGCAATGGGTTTGTGCAATCCCTTCGACAGCGCAGTGCCTTAGGGTCTTCTCAGCGATGGCATCCACAGAGTCTCAACTCCGTGGATTGCACTTTTATTGCCCAGTGTTACCTCCTCCTTGTAAACCATCATGTGCCTCGATCGCATCGCCAGTCCTCGGCTCGCAGAGCGGTTGGCACTTCAAACCGAGATAGTCTCAACTCCTCGAGCTTCACATTAAATCGACAACTTGTCTTCTTTGTGTTTCCTTTTCTTGTTTTTTCTCCACTTTGCCTCCTAGATTCATGGTGGAGTCACCGCATCATCCTCCAACCTAGCTACGGTGAGTGAGTTTCCCCAACGGTGGCTCACCACCGAGTGACTTATGATGGGGTCACTCTACTCCAGACTCCCGGCTTTATCAAGTGAGTGTTCAGCCGTAGGGGCAGGTGGTAAGACACCTTCAGCAGGGGTTGGCTCAACTTGGGTGCCCAAATTCCCAGTGTCATCGTCAAATCCCTTAGATCCGTCTTCCGAGTGAATGGGAAGTGGTTACAAATGACAAGAGTAACTGATGTACCATTCCCAACGGATCAATTTCCAGTAGCGATTTGGAAGACTCTCCTGGTCCTTCCCTCAGCTGTTGTTCATGCATCATTTTGGACTCCAGCATGGCTTGTTGCATATCCAATTTCTTCTTTGCAGCAACCGGATCCACGTCCTCATCACTTTCTGAAAGAACATCTATGTGCGGATGAGTGTGATCGCTGGTTCCAGTAAGAGGACAAATGCTGGCTTTCGCACGCGCCTATGCTTCCTCACTTGCTCTTCCTCGCTTCGTTTTCCTTCCGAATTTACAAAGATATTAATACGCTTATCCTCATCCAGGGCTTGCATCACTGTATCAACTTCAAGAAACCTGAAGAGTTCCTCTTGCTCATCAATGAACTCTGGGTGTTCAAAATGCACCCTAGAGTGACAGCTTCCATTTCCTCCATGCTCTTAGATGAGTTTGGATGTCTGGGTACGATGGGGAGCATATGATTACATCATCATCTTCATCCTCTCCCTGTTGCCCTTCCTTTTCAGGAATGGAGGGTAGCAAACTCTGCTGCTCTTCGCCTCAAAGATCATCTTTTTTTCTTCGCCGCTTGTTCTCACTGCTTTCGCTCACTGGTCTTCGATTAGCTTTCTCACGACGCTTTCAAAGATTTGGCGGTTCCATCAAGCACTTCTGGAGACTGCACCTCTTCAGCAGTCTCAGAGATCTTTTCCAGCTGAGTGGCAGACTCAGTTGTCTTCTCAAGCTCTGAACGCTTGGTGAGTCTTCTTCTTTTAGTCCTTACTAGAGGAATTTCTGGTTCGGATATGGCTTCCTCAGATTCCTTGACGGCGGGGGCCGGTGCATCTTTCTTTGTCTGAGGAGCTACCTTTCTTGGCTTGGCAGTCCTCTTCTTCTTGATGGTTGGAGAAGGTATTTGAGGTTCCTTCTCCGCCTCGGCTGCAGGGGCAAGAGACACGGCTGCATGGGCAGGTGACTCGGCTGCAGGGGCAAGTGCATCTTTCTTCTTCGCTGTAGGGGCATCTATCTTCTTCACAAGGGTTTCATCGGAACCCTGCTTTATCATCCCTTCAAAATCCATGGTTGATCCGGTGTGGATTTGCTTAGCGAGCTTAGTAAAATCATCTGCTGGTGCCATTTCAGAGATTTTATCGAACGAAACTTGACGATCTTGCTTTGAAGACTGGTAGGGTTTTGAAAGAAAAGATACTTGCTTTCTCGCTTTGGAAAGATGAACAGTTTTTGAAGTGAGAGAGAAAACTCAACAAATGGTATATAAGGGTCCCGAAAGGGCGTGTTTTTGGTTTTTGAAATATTGATCGGATCAACGGCTCGTTTTAGCACGCTCATTTGCATTTAATTGCTCGCATTTAATGCGGCAAAGATTTATATCCAATCATATGCTTATTGTGCGACTTTTGATCGCATCTGTCATTATTATTACCGACGTTATTCTTAAAAACATTCTCGCTCATTAAAAACGATCGTTTTTGTCACTTAGCTCATAAATGACTCTACCACTCCTTAATCGACTTTCTCTTCTTCTCTCCATACGTATAGTGACTCAAATTGTCACTAACTCGACATACTGACTTTTTCGACATCTGGTGATTTACTTGGTCGATTCAAGAAATCACTCAATTTTCATCTTTTCAAGTTTCATCTCTTCTCCTTGAGTCTTCGAGAGTCAACTCACCAATTAACCCTAGCTCATGCTTGAGTTCTTCAAATATTGATTCACATAATGACTTTGTGAATATGTCACCTAATCTTGTTTATCGAGATGTTTTCCAAGGTGATGTCTTTCTTTTCAACATGATCTCTTATGAAATGATATCTCGACATCAATGTGCTTTGTTCTTGAATGCAACACGAGATTCTCGAGTGATTGCAATAGCACTTGTGTTGTCACACATAATTGGAATCTCTTTTTCTTCAATTTCATAATGTCTCACCGTTATCTCATCCATAAGACTTGGCACAACAATTTGCCCGCAGCTATGTACTCGCTTTAGTTGTGGATATGGCTATTGAGTTTTGCTTCTTGCTAAATTAGAAACCAATCTGTTTCCAAGCATTTGACATGTACCGAAGTACTCTTCTTGTCAACCCTACATCCAACATAGTCGAGTCTCAATAACCAATTAGCTTGAATCCACCTTTCTTTGGATACCATAAGCCGACTTCCGACATCCCTTCAAATATCTTAGGATTCTCTTAGCCGCAATCATATGGCTCTCCTTTAGTGCGATTGAAATCTTGCACATACACCTACCGCAAAGGTGATGTCCGCCCGCTTCTTTGTTAGATAGAGCGGTGATCCAGATTAGTGCTCAGATATCGGTTTGATCCACAAGCTTGCTATCTCGCATCCATATCCATCTTTACTGATGTATTCATTGGTATTTTCACATAAGACTTCTCTTCCATACCAAATTTCTTCATTAAATCACTGGTGTACTTTGTTTGACTTATAAAGGTTCCATCCTTCAGCTGTTTAACTTGAAGTCCTAAGAAGAATGTCAGCTCTCCCATCATGCTCATTTCAAATTTGCCTTGCATGAGGTTTGAGAACTTATCACATAGTTCTTTGTTTGTGGATCCAAAAACCACATGGATAGACTCTTCTGTAACCATAGTCCTCTTGTTCAGTACTCTATAAGCTTTGTTTTTAGCTGAGTATCCCAAGAAGATACCTTCATCAGCTTTAGCATCAAAAGCCTTTAGATTATCCTTGCCATTGTTGTGGATGAAGCATTTACATCCAAATGTTTTAAAATATCCAACATTTGGTTTTCTCCCTGTCCATATTTCATAGGGAGTCTTTGTCAGATGTCTATTGATCATGCATCTATTTTGAGTATAGCATGCAGTGTTGATGGCTTTGGCCCAAAATCTTTTTGGCAATCCAGCTTCAGCTAACATGGTTCTTGCAGCTTCCTTCAGAGTCCTGTTCCTTCTTTCTGCTACTCCATTTTGCTGTTGAGTCCTTGCTGCAGATAATTCATGAGCAATATCATTTTCCACACAATACTGAGTTATTATCCCATTGACAAACTCAGTTCCTCTATCAGATCTTATCATTATAATGGTTTGACTCTTCTCATTTTGAACTCTTTTCATCAGTTGAGGTAACTTCTGCAAGGTTTCCTTCTTTTTACACATGAAGATTGTCCATTTATATCTTGAATAATCATCCACCACTACTAGAGTGTATTTCTTTCCACTTATGCTGGCTGGCGCAACTGGACCAAATAGATCCATGTGCAATAGATGCAATATCCTTGTTGAAGATGGACTTGACTTCTCTTTGAATGATGATTTGATTTGCTTTCCCATATGGCATACATCACAAACACTTTCTTTCTTGTACACTGAGTCTAGCAATCCTTCTACAAGATTACTCATTGCAAGCTTGTTAATTGTCTTGAAATTCAGATGACTCAGTTTCTTGTGCCACAGCCAACTTGATTCAGTTGTACTCTTTGCTAGCAGACAAGTGCTTGGTGTGGCAGTCGACCAATCTACCACATACATATTCTTTTGTATGGTTCCTTGCAACACTACTTCATTTGATTCAGTGTCTTTGATTTGGCACACTCCCATATTGAATTCAACATTATATCCCTTGTCACAAAGTTGGCTGATGCTTAACAGGTTGAAGTTGAGGCCTTCAACATACGCAACATCTGTGATTTTTAATCCATTTTTCTTGATGGATCCAGTGCCTCTTATTTCCCCTGGAGCTTCATTTCCTCCAAATATGACTTTTGCACCTCTAGTCTCCTTGAATTTTGACAGATTTTTCTTGTTCACTGTCATGTGTCTGGAACAACCACTATCCATGTACTAGGTTCCTTGGCACTCAGCTATTCCCTGAATCTGCAATCCAGGAAATCAGTTTTTAGGTACCCATACTTGTCTGGGTCCTAAGGGGTTAGTACTGTAAGATGATCCAACCAACCTATAGTCAAATGATCTAACTTTAAGAGGTTGCCATCTATCTGTGCCATAATCATAATTCACTTTGGCAAATTGCTTGGGGGTTTTAGGTTCATACAACTGTCTCTTTTGTCTGTATGCATGTGTGTGTGTTTTAGCAGTTGTCTTCTTTGGGTAGTTGTGATATTTCTGAGTGTAGTGCTTGGGTGCATATGTGTGCTGATGATAGCTCTTTTGCCTTTGGAATGACCTTTGCTGAGTTCTAGGCCTTTGATATTTTGGCTTATATTCCATAGGTCTTTGCTGATGTTTCACATTATTCCAATCAGCTTGGCTTGGGTAGTTTCTACCATTCCCATCATTTGTGTTCCTTTGATAGAACTTCTGGGGATCCTGGTAGCTCTGTTTCTTCTTCACAGAGTACTTCATGTTAGGAGTTTGCTGAGGCACTCTGCTGGATTTCTTCTCAGCTGTCCTCTCAGCATACTCAACTGGCTGTTTTCCTTTTCCTTTATATCTAAGGCCAGTTTGTTTGTGATTGTGCTTTGGAGTGAGTGTGGGTGCAACATTTGGTGTCTTGGGTTTTTGGGATGCTTCATTACTTGAATATCCTTTTTCCAAGATCACTCTGGGAGTTTGACTGTGTACAAAGGAATTGAATCCTATGCATGTCTTGTCTCCACACTCTTTTTGGCTCATAATAAGGTCATCCGATGATTTAGATGCCTTAGTGAATGAAGCAATTACATTTTTGAGATCATTTTCTCTCTTTTCTATAAAGCTATCTCTCGCTTATTAGTTTAGCATTCTCAACCTTCAGCTCTTTATTCTCATCAGCTATGTGACTTAGAGTACTCAACTCCTTAGTCAGCTGTGAGTTTTGGCTTTTGAGTTGGTTGTTTTCCTCATTTAATAGTGTGTGTGAGGACTTAATATGCTCAAAGTCTTTCATCATTTTGCCTATTGAATCATAAAGATCAGTGGGTGATGAAGTGTGTGTGTCACAATCATCACACACTAGAATGAAAGTGAGATGAGTTAGAGTGTACCTCATCTTCTTGGTCAGGTTGATCTTGTTCATTAGCCATTAGACAGATCAATGCTTCTTCTTCAGAATCACTTGAGTAGTCAGCTTCACTACTCTCTGAGTCTGCTGTGTCTTTTGACTTAGCTGTCTCAGCAGTCTCTGCAGCCAACATTGCCTTTTTCTTTTCTTGTCTTCTTTCTCTGAAGACTCTTCTTTCTTCTCCATTCCTATATTTATTGACTACAGGATATGGACAGTCAATAGTAAAATGTTCTGGTTGTCTGCAATTCCAGTACAGGTTTTCAACTTTTTGATCAACTCTCTCATTTCTTGGGTTGTCAGGTCTTTGATATTTGACCTTTTGATAATCAGCTCTCTTTGGTGGTCTATCTTCCCTTGACTTGGATGGAGCTGAATGTCTTCTGGAGGATTCACCCTTGTTTCTTTTATAGTTCTAGTTGAAGAGCTTGTTGAATCTTTTAACCATCAAGGCAATTTCCTCCTGGTCAATGGTTTCTTTGGTTCCCATCCTTGACTATAAGTGCAGCTGTTTTGGGTACAACTGTCTCCTCTTGATCTTTTCTCTCAGCTCAAATTCATAAGCTTTGAGGTCAGAGAATAGTTCATGATTGGATGTTTTTGATAGGTCCATCGAGTGCCTTAGAGCCATGGTTTTCATTTCCCACTCAGCTGGGAGGCTCCTTAGTATCTTCATGCACATTTCCCTTTGTGTGTATCCCTTTCCAAGTGATGAGAGCTCATTTGTAATTTGAGTGAATCTAGCATCCAGTTGATCCATTGTCTCACATGCAAGCATTTTAAAGTTTTCAAACTTTTGAACAACAACAGATAATTTGTTTTCCTTAATTTACTCTAATCCTTCACAAATTAAAGTTAGTTTATCCCAGATTTCTTTTGTTGTTTTGCATGATTTGACTTTATTGAACATTGCTTTGTCCAGAGTCTTGTAGAGAATATCCTTGGCCACATTATCCAAGTTGTATCTCTTTCTGTCATCATTGGTCCATTCAGTCCTTGGTTTTTCAACTAGGGCTGGTCTTGCTTCGACCACAGCTTTCTCTCCTTGCAGCTGTAGCAGCTCTCCTTGCAGCTGTGTTCACTTTCAATATTTGCAGTGGCCCGTCTTCTATCACTAGCCACATTTCATCATGCAAAGCAGATAGATGAGCCTGCATACGAATTTCCCAGTCATCAAATTCCTCAATAGTGAACATAGGAATGCGTGTCAAATTTGCTTCCATGATAATAACTTTGATGTTTAAAAAAATGGCTTTTGAAAGAACAAGTGTTAAAAATTTCTTTGAAGGATTGGAGATCTAGTTCAGTAACCAGTGCGGAAGGCTCAATGAACCAACCACTCTGATACCACTTGTAGGTCCCAAGGGGTGTGATTAAGGTTTAGAAGGATGAGGGTTGAATAAACCTTACCAACTTTTTAATTGTAGTCCTTTTTTTAAAATAACAGAGTTAATTACACAGATATGTCCTTGAGGGACAGCTAAGTTAGTTAACCAAAATAGAATTAGCCACTCAACAGACTCGATTGAGTCAAGTTGATAGAATAACTCACTTTGTTTAGTCTAAACCTTAACTTGGGCCGTGATGAGATTTTCATTTAAGACTTAACACCCTTGAATTTGGTTTAAGTTTATTTTAACACTTGGTTTTAGCACAATGTAAATTATCGCTTGAATAGCAAATTATCAGCAGATATAAAATGATATGCAGAAATAAAATATTGAAGTGTAAATGACACAAATTTTATAAAGGTTCAAGATGGGGTAATTCTTCTACTCCTCTCTTCTCCAACTCCCGGAGGAATCCACTAAGTATTGATCATAGTACAAAGTGGTTATCACCCGGATACAAGTCTTGATCACACAAATGACTTGATCCTTTGGGACTCGATCCGAGATGCCTTGGTCACACAAAAGCTTCTCGTCGACTCGACCTTCTTCACAGGGCAGTCTTTACTTGACTCACTTGCTCAAGCTTCTTGGATTTGATCACGAAGCCCTCCAATAACTTGAGACTGGTTCGACCTTTAACCTTTCTACAATCCTCCTTGGAATGTAGACCCTTTTTGATTCTTCAAAAGTTTCCTCTTCAACAAGATGAAGTTGTCTTTCCTTCACAAACTTGGTGTTGGATCGATTTCCTTTGAAATTTAGGCTTGAGGATTTGCTTGAATAACTTGAGAATATATTGCAGTTACAGATTCAATAATTGCTTGAATGCTCGTGTATGCAAGGTTGCCTTTTCTCAAAGTGATTCCTCAGCCTTTTATAATGATCTTTCAAAAATTTGCCCGTTGAAGAGATAGGCGATTTTTCAAAAGTCACTTGTGTTCGTTGGCTTGTCTTGTTGCGATCCTTGATGTTGAAATTTCCTTGTATTAAATGAATGTTCACTTTTTCGTAGTCCGACACGAGGTGCGATGATTCCCATTGGTTTATTCCTTTTGCACGCTTTTGGGACTGAGCACTTTAAGACATGGCAGCATGGAAGTATTACTTATTTAAGTAAGCTTCTTGACTTCTCTGCAACGGATTCTTTTCGCTTATCTTGACTTGATCATAGCTTCTTCTTCTTCCCCAGGTGACTTCGAGTTAGCTTCCAATCAATGGATGACTCATCTGTCACTTCAACTTGAGACTTGGCTTCTTGAGTTGACTTGACTGACACTTCACATAGTTGTATCCCAGTTGATACTTCTTCAGTCGAGTTCTTAACTTCTCCTCCTTGCCATACTCAGTTGTTTCATAGCGGAGTCTTCATTTCTGTCTCCAGTTGACTTCTTGTATATCCAACCATAGCTGACTTGACTCAGCTCGTATGGCCCTATCTATTACAATGCGAATTACAAGGAAAATGGGGTGCCAACTTTCTAGTCTAAGTTTTACATGGCATTCATAAAAATCTAAACAATAAATCTCCCAACATCTTTCTATCCTCTTCATTCTGTATTTGTTGACTGGTGGATAAGAACAGTCAACAACAAAGTGTCCTGGTTGTCTGCAGTTCCAACACAGGTTCTCAGCTCTCTGTATATCAGCTCTCTCAGCTCTCTGATTATCAGCTCTCTGATAGTCAGCTCTTTGATGTTCAACTCTCTTGAGTGGCCTATCCTCTCTTACTTTGGAAGGTGATGAGTGTCTTCTGAAGGTTTCACCCTTGTTCCTTTTGTAGTTCTTATTGAAGAACTTATTGAACCTTTTTACCATAAGGGCAATCTTCTCCTGGTCAAATTGTTTCTTTCGGCTCAGCTTTCTTCATTTCCCTGGCCAACAGTGTAGCTGTCTTAGGCACAACTGTTTCCTCTTGCTCTTTTCTTCTCAACTCAAACTCATATGGCTTGAGGTATTAGAATAGCTCATGATTTGAGGTTTTGGAGAGGTCCATGGAATGTCTCAGGGCCATGAGGGCTCTTAAAATCTTCATGCACATCTCTTTTTGAGTGTACTCCTTCCCAAGAGCTGAAAGCTCATTTGTAATTTCTGTGAATCCGGCATCCAGCTGATCTAAACTCTCACCTGCAAGCATTTTAAAATTTTCAAATTTTTGAACAGCAACAGTTAATTTATTCTCTTTAATCTACTCTGATCCTTCACAAATCAGGGTTAGCTTATCCCATATTTCTTTGGCTGATTTGCATGATTTGACTTTGTTGAATATAGCCTTGTCCAAAGTCTTGTATAGGATGTCCTTGGAAACATTATCAAGGTTATATCTTTTCCTATCTTTATTCGTCCATTCACAGTGTGGTTTTTCAACCATAGCAGGTCTTGGCTCTACTGCAACATCCTTTCCTTCATCTGGAGGTGCTCTTCGTACAACAGTGTTGACCTTAAAGATTTGCAGTGGCCCATCTTCTATCACTAGCCAAATCTCGTCGTGCAAAGCTGATAGGTAAGCCTGCATGCGAATTTTTCAGTCATCAAACTCTTCCACAGTGAACATAGGAATACGAGTTAGATTTGCTTACATGATAATAACTTTAATTTTGAAATAAAAGCTTTGAAAACACAAGTGTTGTATCCTTTGAAAAAAATTAAGATCTAGTTCAGTAACCAGTGGGGAATGCTCAATGAACCAACCGCTCTGATCCCACTTGTAGGTCCCAAGGGGTGAGTTGTAAGGTTTAGAAGGGGGGTTTGAATAAACCTTACCAAATTTTCGATTTTAGTCCTTTTAAATTTTAGAGTTTACTCAAATCAGCTAGGGCTATAAACGAACTGAGCCCAAATGAACGAGGGTTATTCGTGTTCGTTCATTTATTTTAAATGATTGTTTGTGTTTGTTTGTTTAATAATCAAACATGTTCACGAACGTTCACGAACGATTCACGAACATGCTCATTAATTGTTCATGAACAACCATATCAACATGTCTAAAAAAAGTTAAATAGACCTTGTTCATGGACACTCAACTCAAAATCAATGAACATTATGATGATTGCAAATGTAAATAGGTTGTAATACTAAACTAAAATAAGCTTATTTTTCATAATAAAGTAAAAAATATTAAGCAGTAAATGTATAATTAATAATTGAAAATTGAATAATAAACAAACATCAAACGAACACTAAATGAACATATTCGTGAATAGTTCATTGAGCATAAACGAACAAGTTTTCTTGTTCATTTATGTTCACTAAGCTTAATAAACGAACATAAACGAATGCTAACCGAGCTCGTTCACGAGTTGTTTGTCGAAAGCTCTGTTCGTTTACAGTCCTAAAATCAGCTAAGTCCTTGAGGGACAACTATGTTGGCTTACTTCAGCAAAGTTACCCACTCAACACACTCGAGTGAGTTGTTGATAGTATAACTTAGTTGTGATCAGCTAACACTTAGATTAACAGTTGATTTGGTTTCGTTCAGCGAAAGACTTTTCACCCTTGTTGTTTTAAACTTGTTTTTAACACTTGTTTTTAGCATTGTTATTATCAGCTGGGTTAGCAATAAAAACTTAAACAACAGGATATAAAAATAGGCGAGGAAATTAAAGTCTTTGTAAGTAAAATGATGTTCGCCTTATTTTTAGCTTCACCGCAAGTGTACGGTGTAGTTTATAGAATAGGGTAAGCAAGGTCGTATCCACGGAGACTAATAAATTAATGCGCTAAGTATTGAACTAAGATATCCTTATTTTTATTTAGACGATCGAAATTGAATGATTGTTGTGGAAGAAAAGATAAGAATAACCACAAAAACACAAGATGAAAATAATAGTGGAATTATCAAGGAAATGAAATGGATTCCCGGGTTATGGTTTCAATTAATATTCCTCTTGTTTTACGATTTAATCAAAGCCAAAGTTATTATCAATATACCTATAAGACGATCACAACGGTATTTTATTCTCCCTCTTGAGATGTATATAAAGTGTATATTGAAATATCTATGCTAGTATCTCTACTCAACATAAGATACACAACTCCCAAATGCACAAAAGATCAAATATCCTCACAAATATTCACAAACCTCTCGATTATGCAAATATTCATGTCAAGTACTCACGATCTAATATTGAAACTCATCTCTCGAATTATGAATCAATATATCAAACAAGTTAAATCATTGGCCAAATGATAAAACAAGAATAAGAACAAAGTACTCAAATAAAGGCTTCAAGACAATAACTTCAACTAAGATTAAAACATTCAACAAGAGTTCAATTAATCTACTTCCAAAACCCGGAAATCACAAGAAGTTTAGCTACTCATTACAAATAAACAACTCATAGACAAATTGTTCATATTCATGACAAGCTAAAATGAAAGATTAAAGCACAAAGAATGAGAAAACTTAGGAAATGGATAATCTCTCGATTAATCTTCAATCCTCAAGCTCCGATTCGACCCGATTCTTCCCTTGATTCTTCCTTGATGAAATTGATGTGTTTCTTGTGTTCTTGGGTGTATTCCCACCTTTCCTCCATACCCTAGATCAAGCCTCCCATGTATCTATTTATAACCCCACAAAGATCCAAGAAAAGGTAGGCTTAGCATAGGAAAATCCGCCCGGGCGCTGCGGCGCCAGAAATTAAGTGCACATAGTCGCCCGGGCCGCAGCGGCGCGGGCGTTGCAGCGCCCATCCGTCCACCGCAATTCGTTCGCGCCTGTTTTGGCGCTGCAGCGCCCGCCTGGTTTTTTCACCCACCAAATGTCCGAATTTGCTTTTGAGCCCTTCTTCAAAGTTGTAGCTCTATCTCTTAGCTTTCCATAGCCACTTGAATCATCTCAATATCAATTTTGTAGAGAGAGTTATGGCGAAAATACGAAACGCTGCCAGTGATGGAAATTTCGCACGCGTTTGGACGTTTCTTCAAATCAATCTCTCTTTGTTTGCTCGTTTGTACTTCTTTTGATACACGATTCATTACTATGACTATAAACTAAATATAATTGGCTCTCAACATGGCTTGGCTACTCAAATGACTCAAAATACTCAAAAACAACACAAAACTCAAGTCTTGAAGCCCAAATCAATGGTATAAAACCAAGTGAACAAATACCCCCAAACTTAAACTGTTGGCCGTCCGGTCAACACATTTAAAAACAAGACAAAACATGACTGGGAGTAATGAAAAGTTGAACGCACAACAACTCCATAAAATTTTGTATTGTTCATTGTAGGTATCAAGCAACGAATTAACCAAGCCTCAAACATCTAACATAGAGCACATATTAAAGAAACCATGGTAAATGCTAAGAATTACACCTCACAAAGATCAAGTGTATACTCTCATCTCGAATGAATATAGTACGTGTTTACGCTCAATTCAATTCAATATTGCGAATTATCATAGGCTTGCAAATCGTCTCATATCTCCGCCACTAGGATGTATGCAAAATTGTGAATCAAAAAGGACTTTTTCCTTTGGTTGTAATGAAGGCTCTTTGGTTGGGGTAGGAAAATATGGATAGAGTGACTCAAACTCGAGCGTAAAGACCGATGAGCATATAATTCATCTACATTAAAGCTCAATATGCTACTCAAATCACCTCTCATTTTCACCAACTCTTCTTATCTCCATCCCCTTTATTTTGTAAACTCAACCATTCACATTACAATTCTTAACCTCCAAGTTCATCCAAAGAAAACTCATTCATCGAATAATTTTTTTTTTTTTGGACTCATATATGAGTTTTCAACATTTCATATCTCCATTTTCTTTCTCTTTTGTTCCCATCAACCAACTCTAACACCACCTTCTAACATTTTGATTTCACCCATTCACCCTTATTCAATCCCTTTACTCAATGTTATACGCTCAAGTGTTGGGTAAAAGATTTATCAAGTTAAGGCTTGAATTGTGACTATCAAAAATTAGGCAATAGGCTCAAGTTGGCTAACTAGGGATTTCAATATCATCATTAGGTAAGCAAAAGGCTTGAAGGGCTAACAAAATGGCCTTTGATCATTTTCACACCGCATACAACATGTGACCTTGACAGAGATACCAAAGCAAGTTCTAGAATTCTAACAACATGAATGATACACTCAAATTGACAACAAGATCGCATATGATGAAAGCAAAAAAGGCTCAAAAGCTCACAGGCTTGCAAATACGTAATTCAAAGCATCAAACCATGTTCTCAATATCCACATGCTCAATATCATCTATTCATGGCTCAATCAACTCATACTCAACACCCAATCAAAACAATACAAATTTTTTTCAAAAATATAAGCATCAAGTCTCGTCGCACACCTGGTCAACTCACTCCTTAAAATCTATGAAAATAATAAACGTGCTAAAATCAGAACGTGCTTCTAATGCAAATGCAACCTAAAATGCTTTACATGCAACTATATGGAAACACAAAATGCACATTTTTGTTTTCAATCCACACACACATTTCATATCAAAATAACTATCTCTCCCCCAAACTTAAATGAAATTATATCGTACATAAGAGAGGATATAATTTCAATATAAACCTCGTGTGGATTGGACTCGATTTATTGTGGGGTGGAGGCGGTTCGTGGCCCTCCTTGGGCGTCTCCTCCGCACGGGCTGCCCGTGTGTGGGGCCATAGCAATATCTTCAATTCCTCAATCATGCACGGATCGTGCGTTCACGCATGCCCCGCCTGTGTGTGGTCGCGAAGTAAAATCGGGTAATTTTCTTTTTTTTATTTATAGAAAACGGAAAAAAGAAAAAAATCACACCACAAATCATTGGGTTGCCTCCCAACAAGCGCTATATTTAACGCCTTTAGCTCGACGCCCGTTAATTTCAATTTGTACCACCTTTGAATGCATATATTAGCCGCTTTGGGTCGTGGGTCGAAACTCGTTTTTGCATTGTTTGCATCTAGTAATGCATAATTAGGATTTCAAGAAAGTAGTGAAGTCCTGGTGTTGGAACACTTTGATTTGATTTACGCGCATATTGTTTGTGTGCATACGCATAGTTCGTGCTCGTCTCATTCGAATAGTTTTCTTATGATATCTTGCACACGCCGCACGGGCGTATACACATGGTTCGTGTGTTCCTTGTCCTGTTTTTGCTCCTTTTCGGTACTCACACACGAGCCGAAAGTGCATAGACACACAATCTGTTTTGGTTCCAAACTTTCTTGCTTTTCCAAGATCTTGACTCCTCGTATTCGGTACCACTCCTTTGATGAATGGCACTAGATTGTTCCTTTGAGTTGGCTTGATGGTGCTTAAAAATGGCTCTTTTGATGTTGCCCACCAACAATTGTAACTAATTGGCCCATTTGAGTCTCGAGATTTTTCAATTGTGAATCCATAGTATTGCCAATTGTGTCAATTGCAACTTCATCTTGTCCATCTTTGCTTCGCTTTTTGGTAAGGCTATTTCCCATTTCCCTCATGAATAAATTTATTTGACTCATAAATGAAGTCGTTTGATTCATGAATGAAATGAGGGCGTCTTCCAAAGATGGTTTCGCCTCTTCCATCCGAACGGGTGCACCTATACCAATTCAAAGAAACAAATCAAGCATTGTAGAAGTAGAATTTACAAAAGAAAAATAAAAAAAAATAAAAAATTGTCTAAATTAAGAATAATTCTATCTATCGCAATATTAGCACCAAAAATTGTATTAGTCCACGGCAACGGCGCCAAAAACTTGTTCGCCTTATTTTTAGCTTCACCGCAAGTGTACGGTGTAGTTTATAGAATAGGGTAAGCAAGGTCGTATCCACGGAGACTAATAAATTAATGCGCTAAGTATTGAACTAAGATAGCCTTATTTTTATTTAGACGATCGAAATTGAATGATTGTTGTGGAAGAAAAGATAAGAATAACCACAAAAACACAAGATGAAAATAATAGTGGAATTATCAAGGAAATGAAATGGATTCCCGGTTATGGTTTCAATTAATATTCCTCTTGTTTTACGATTTAATCAAAGCCAAAGTTATTATCAATACACCTATAAGACGATCACAACGGTATTTTTTCTCCCTCTTGAGATGTATATAAAGTGTAGATTGAAATATCTATGCTAGTATCTCTACTCAACATAAGATACACAACTCCCAAATGCACAAAAGATCAAATATCCTCACAAATATTCACAAACCTCTCGATTATGCAAATATTCATGTCAAGTACTCACGATCTAATATTGAAACTCATCTCTCGAATTATGAATCAATATATCAAACAAGTTAAATCATTGGCCAAATGATAAAACAAGAATAAGAACAAAGTACTCAAATAGACTTCAAGACAATAACTTCAACTAAGATTAAAACATTCAACAAGAGTTCAATTAATCTACTTCCAAAACCCGAAATCACAAGAAGTTTAGCTACTCATTACAAATAAACAACTCATAGACAAATTGTTCATATTCATGACAAGCTAAAATGAAAGATTAAAGCACAAAGAATGAGAAAACTTAGGAAATGGATAATCTCTCGACAATCTTCAATCCTCAAGCTCCGATTCGACCCGATTCTTCCCTTGATTCCTCCTTGATGAAATTGATGTGTTTCTTGTGTTCTTGGGTGTATTCCCACCTTTCCTCCATACTCCTAGATCAAGCTCCCCCATGTATCTATTTATAACCCCACAAAGATCCAAGAAACGGAGGCTTAGCATAGGAAAATCCACCCGGGCGCTGCGGCGCCAAAAATTAAGTGCACATAGTCGCCGGGCGCTGCAGCAGCTGGCGTTGGCGCTGCAGCGCCCCATCCGTCCACTGCAATTGCTCGCTTTGTTTCGAGCGCTGCGCCCGCCCTGGTTTTTTTTCGCCCACCAAATGTCCGAATTTGCTTTTGAGCCCTTCTTCAAAGTTGTAGCTCTATCTCTTAGCTTTCCATAGCCACTTGAATCATCTCAATATCAATTTTGTAGAGAGCGTTATGGCCAAAATACGAAACGCTGCCAGTGATGGAAATTTTAGACGCGCTTGGACGTTTCTTCAAATCAATCTCTTTTGTTTGCTCGCTTTGTACTTCTTTTGATACACGATTCATTACTATGACTATAAACTCAATATAATTGGCTCTCAACATAGCTTGGCTACTCAAATGACTCAAAATACTCAAACACAACACAAAACTCAAGTCTTGAAGCCCAAATCAATGGTATAAAACCAAGTGAACAAATGACACAATAAAATTTTATAGTGGTTCAAGGATGGGGTAATTCCTTTACTCTACTCTTCTCCAACTCCCGGAGGAATCCACTAAGTAGCGATCTGGTTACAGAGTAGTTCTCGATCCGAGTCGCCTTGATCACACAGTTAGTCGCTTCCCGGGACTCAAACCTTCACAAGACAGTTGTCTTGCTACTTCACTCCCTTTGAACCCTTGGAATTGATCACACTGCCTTCCAATGAGCTCAAATCTTCTGGTTTCGACCTTGAACCTTTGTACAACTCCTTCAACTTGGAGAGTAGACCCCTTTTGTTCTCTAAATTGTTTCCTCTTCAACTTGATGAAGTATTTTTTACTTCACTAAATGTGTTGGATCGAGTTCCTTCGATTTTAAACTTGAGGAATGTCTTAGAATGATTGAGAGAATATTTGCAGGTTTGCTTGTAAAATTTCTTAGAATTCGTTACCTTCTCTCACTTGCTTCCTCGGACTTTTATAGTGCTTATTTAAAAATTTGCTCGTTGAAGAGATAGACTATTTTCAAATCACACTTATTGGTCGTTGGCTTGTCTTTTCTTGATCTTCAGCTTGTGATGTTGACATATCCTCGTATTAAATGATGTCTGCAGCGATTCAGGTTCGGATACAAGCTCAGTGCTTCCCATTGGTTAATTCTATTTGCACGCTTCTGGGATAAACACTTTTAGACATGGCAGCTTGGACGTATTACTATATTGAGTAAAGTCCTTAACTTCCGTGTAACAGATTAATATCAGTCGACTTGACTAGACAGTTGTCTTTACCCCTTTGACTTGAATATGCTCCAGTCTTTTAGGAATGACTCAACTGCCAGTCTAACTGGCTGACGTGGCTCTTAACTGACTTGATTGTCACTTCTTCATCCTTTACTCATCTGTCCCACATCTGGATTTCTTCTTTAGTCGAGTCTGTGTCTTCTGTCTTGACTACACCCAGCTGACACACAGTTGGGTCTCTACTTCAGTCTTCAGTTGACTCTTGTATTATCCAACATAGTTGACTTCACTCATCTCATGCAGTCCTATCTATTACAAATAGAAATACAAGGAAATGGGATGCCAACTTCCTATTTTAAGTTTTACATGGTATCATCAAAATCTAACAATAAATTTCCTAATAGCGGTGCGCTCCACGCACCACCACTATTCTTACAAGACAATCAAGCGTGTCCGCGCACCCAGTTGGATTTAATTAATTACTTAAAAATAATTAATTATTATTTTAAAAGGGTTTTAAATAAATTTGGTCCAAAAAAGTACAAGGGCCTTGAAGCCCAAACCCACAAGCATGTAGGTCATCTCCCCTTTAAAAACTTTGGTGCCCCAAGGGCCCAAACCCAATTGTCCAACTTGGGATTTATAAATTGAGCAAACTTTGACTTTCTACTCTATGTGGGATGGAGCATTTCTGCTTCCCCACGTTTTCCATTTTCCATACCATTTTCTAGTTTTAAGTGGCTAACTTCTAGCATTAATTTCTCATTCACCTGGAAATGATTTTGAGAAATTCCAAATGCTATTATCATCTACTCACTTAGTAGAATTTTATAAATAATTTAATTCTATTTTTAATTAATAGAAACCACTTAAATATCTTCTTATTGGATATTTTTTATTAATAAATTAGTACCATTAACTAAGTGGCACTTTAAACATCGATAAACAATGACGATACATTTGCAAATAGAAGAAATAACATAGTTTATAAAGAAAATTTTCAGAATATCTATATCTATATAATAACAAATATGTTTCCAAATTTATTTTTCCACCTAATTGCACTTGCTAAAAACGAAATTAGATATTTTTTTTTGGAAAATGAAAAAGCAAAATGGATATATATATATATATATGTCCAATTAATATCTTTGTAATTATATCATTAATTTTATCTATCTTAATTATTGTATGCATTGACATTTTAGTTTAGGTATCTCTAATTAGAATTAAAAAAGAAATAGTTTGTTGTCCGAAATTATTATAATTTATCATTAAGTATGTCCAGTTTAATTTTAATATTCATTAACAATCAAATTTAGGAACGAATAATCAGTATTAAATATTGTATTAAAAAATTCAAAAATATCTAAACAAATATATAAAACAAATCAGCAATATTGACTATAATATTATCTCTTCTGTTTTCAAATGATCAATTTAATATAATTTTTTAATTTAATCAAATTCTTAATTATAGTGAGAATTTATATACTTTCAAAAATAGTGTATTAGAATCGAAATTTTGTATTACAATTTACATCATTAGAGTTTAATCTTTTAATGGTGTTATTATACATATATATATAAATTTAAATTGAATTTATTTTTTAAAATACCTAAAATTTAAAAATAATACTCGAAATACGTGTTTGGAATGCGATATCATATGGTTAATTTTTACGAATTGTTTTAGAACAATTCGAATAAAGTATAAACTCTAAATTATTTTATATATTTTTAAATTTTGATATAATTAAAATCCTTAATATATAATTCATAATATATGATAAAAAAAGAATATAATATTATTTCAAAGTTGAAAAAATATGTATGGAGTGTGCCAAATTTTAAAATATATTAATGACTCATTATATTTCAAAATTATATATTTTAATTGTATTGTGATATAATTTTTAAAGAACAATCTTCTAATTGTATTATTAGATTTGTAAATGAAGTTGAATTTAATTTAATTTTAACAATGTATAAATAATATCGTAAATATGTTTGAAGTATAATATAATATTGTTATTGAATTTTAAAATAAATAAAAGATCCAATAAATATGTGTTCATAACATATTATTAAAATAAAGTATAATATAATTTCAAAAATTATAAAAAAGAGGATGTATTGGTTTCGCTACTAAATTATCTAAACGTAAAAAATATTAATTAATATTTTTAATGCCATAAATATTTGATATTATTGTAAAATTATTAGTATAAAATGATGAATACTATTTATTTGAGAATGTATTAATAGTTTAAATTAGGTCCACAAAGTTGGGCGCCTCGATCGGGCTGGTCATTTCATGGGGTGGAGTGGGTCGGGTCGATTTAAAAAATAGCGATTAGATGAAATTTCGGCATGAAAAGGGTTTGAGATCAAACGTATCTTCGGGGTGAACCCGCAATGTTATATGCAGTAATTAGCCAATCAGAGGAAAAAGAGAAAATTAATGAATTTATTGTAGTAATTATGTGAATGTTTTTCATATTATATTAAATATTGACAGATATATCCCTATTGAGGGAGATGAAGTTCAACCCTATTATTATCATGACTCTCAGGTTGAGGAATCCAACTGAAGATATGATGTTGTGGGTGGTGGAATAAATCATGTTATATTTATATTTAAATAATTATATTAGGATAGTTCGTGCATCGCACGGGGGCCTCAATTAGTATTTGAAATAAGAGAATTGATGTATGATAGTCTTGTACATTTTGAATTTTTTTTAATATTTCTAATTAGTATTTTGGATTTTCTATAACTATCATAAACAAATTTGCAACACCAAAATTTTATTTTTTGACAAATCCCATGTAATACACGAGTGTTGTTCTAGTAACAGTAATAGAAAAATAACCACAGATTGAGATATAAATATAAATGAACTGACTTTGACATTTAAGTTTATAGTTGAAATATAAATTTGATAGATAAATTTTTATTTTTGTTTATCTTATATAAATATTATTATTAATATAAAGTAATAAAGACTAGTTCATGCTAACACATATTTTATTATAAAATAATAATATTAAAATAAAAATACACGTGAAATACACGGACAAATAACTAGTTTTAGAAAATATTATAATATTACCCATATATTATTCTCTACAGCCTAATGTTCAATTGGGTCCGAAAGATCAAAAGTTAGCAAACTCTAACAAAATATCTGAGCCAGTGGTCATTGGACGTGATGTGTATAGATTTGAGACCGTTCATTAAATACATCATCTGTGGTCTATTTCTCCGAAAAGGAAGCATGATTAGACTTATTGTAATAAATAAATTTATGGAATAATTTTGATTGCGATTTATTATTTATGAGTTATAGTTGATTAAGACCTAAACTTCAATTATGATTTTATTGTCTATGAGTTATAATCGAATACGTCGAATTAGTAAATATTCGTTCCATCTTAGTTGATATTTGTGTGCGCTAAATGCTAACGTATGTCGATTCATAAAAATGTGCCTAAAAATGAATATCCTATATTCCTATTCAATATCATATATATAATTATGATAATGCAAATATTTTACTTACTAGTGAATTGCCAATAATCTTAAATAATATAGAGCTGTATGTAGGGGTGCGACTTGCAGGAGGAACATTCTTTCGAATAATATGGAGCCTAGCTAGATGGGCGAGTTAATGTAATTTACATTTCAGTACTTTGCATATAAATTTTTATTGGTATATATATTGGACTAGTTGAGGTCTTGTGCGATGCACGGGCTATTCTAATAACCAGTAGAACTATTAAATAGGACGATAGGTGCTGATCCATTGGGCCAGGAAGAACATCTGGGTCGAGCCGGGTCGAAATTCAATGGGACAACTATTTTTTTGACCCAACTCATGAAAAATACACATGAAATGACCAGACCAGTCAGATTTTCGGACAACATAGGTACATTTTTTTTCGGACATCCAAAATTATAGCTTGGCCCCTCGGGCCGAGCCCATTTTGGCATCTCTAATAATTAGATAATTGTATTGTTATCAACCCATACTGAATAGCATGTAATGATGATGACCAGTTCCACAAAAAGTTGCATCATTCATAATGAATAAGTTGTATTGACAATGGGCGTGAGATTATTTCCGTATGTATAGATTTGAATATAACATAAATATTAGACACGTTAAGATATACCGACTCATCATAAAAATACATATATTACAATACAATCAAAATATATAATTTTCAAATATAATAACTCATTAATAGACTTTATATATCAGCACACTATGTATATATTTTTTCCAGTTTGAAATAATATTATATTCTTTTTTCACCATATATTATAAATAAAATCTTATCAAATTGATAGTTTAAAAATTACAGAGATAAAATTATATAGTACAATTACGAAGACCGAGTCAATAAAACAGATTCGTTTTCATAGTTTTGTTTAGATCTTTTGGAATTTATTTAATACAACATTTAATATTGATTAATCATATAATTATATTATTAATGTATACCAAAATTAAAATGGACAAAATTATTAATGATAAATTACAATAATATTGGTCAACAACTATTTTTCTTTTTTTTATATATCTTTCCAAATTCAAGTGTATAGTATTTAATACTAATTAGACATACCTAAATTAAAATATCAAAGCGTACCATAAGTAAGATAAACAAAAATTAATAATATAATTACAAAGATATTGGACATATATGTCTATTTTATTTCATTAAAAAATATCTAATTTCATTTTTAGCAAGTGCAAAAAGGCGGGCAAAATAAATTAGGAAACATGTTTGTTATTATATATATATATATATATATATATGGGTTATTGATATTTTAGTACCAGACCTATAGGCACTTTGCTGGTTTGGTACCTGACATTTCCAAGTTACCAATTTAGTATCCATACTTCACTATTTTTTTTTTATAAATTGGTAACTATTCACTTTTAAGGACGAAAATGCCCCCATAATTTTTAAAATTTTGTTAAAAAGTAAAGATTTAATTAGAATTATTAAATTTTAAAAATAAATTTAATTAAAAAATAACTTATTATTATTTAAATTAAATTATTAAATTCTTAATCATAAGAAATAAAATAAATTAAATTTTTAGAAACTTCTTTTTAAAATTCGATCAAAAAACTAATTAAAAATTAATATATTAAAAATATTGCTATAATTTCCTTATTTACTACCCTAATTTTAATTTTTAAATTATTTAATTTTTATTTTAATTTTTAAAATTAATTTTCTAAACTAATATTTATTTTCGATTAATTAAATTTTAATTTATGTTTATTAATTTACTAATTTAATGTAATTAATTTTATTTTATCTAAAAATTTATTAATATTTTTAGAAAGTTCTTTTTACTTTTTATTAATCAAATTAATTAAAATTTTAATTGACTTTTATAATTTAAGTAAGTATACTCAAAAATTCATTTTGAGTATACTTATGTTTGTTGGGGGCATTTTCGTCCTTAAAAGTGAATCGGTACCAATTTATAAAAAAATATGAAGTATAGGTACTAAATTGGTAACTTGGAAATGTCAGTTACCAAACCAGCAAAGTGTCTATACGTCAGATACTAAAAAAATCAATATATATATATATATATATATAGAGAGAGAGAGAGAGAGAGAGAGAGAGATGAGAGTTGTGAAATCAAACAACAATATTCTTCTTTAACAATATATATATATATATATATATATAGGATTTGGATCCTATTGGGTCCACCCATTTAATTTGGAGTGAGTCCATAAGGACAAATCTTAATCGTTCATCACTTTTTTTTAATGGTCCAAATTAGAAGGGTGATTTCAGTCCTTTTTTATTTCAGTAATTAAAAGGGTATTTAAATTATATTAAAATTTAAAACAGTTAAATAAGATTTGATTATATTTAATCATATCCTTTCCTTTTCCAGTTAACAGACGCTTGATAATCTATTAGATATGATTCTTGACTCTTCGGATTCCACTTCGTCACTTTCATTCAACCAATTGTCTTCTTCTTTGTGGCCATTATTTTTTCAACGTGTTATGCTTGTGTACATTGTTAGTCTTGCTTGTGAGGGTACTGAATAGTGCTTATGTAATATTAGATTTATGCATATTAAACATAATGGTGTTGTGATTGACATGCTTGTGCAACTAGTTAGTTTTGCTTGTGAAGGTATTCATTAATATTGCTTATGAATTGTTTTATCAAATTGAGTTTTTCTTATAGTTATAGCCTTTGTAAGTTTTGGAAGCCCTAGAGTGTCATGCTTGTGTAAGTGGTTAATTTGCTTGTGTAGTTATTTAATGTTGCTTATAAAATACTAATTATATTAAATTTTTTAAATGTGTTTGGTATTTGTTATGCTTGTGTACATTATTAGTCTTGTTTGTGAAGGTACTGAATAGTACTTCTGTAATATTAGATTCATGCATATTAAACAGAACGGTGTTGTGATTGACATGCTTGTGTAACTGGTTAGTTTTGCTTGTTAAAATATTCAATGTTGCTTATGAATTGCTTATCAAATTGTTCTTTTTTCTTTTTTTACAGTCGTAGCCTTTGTAAGTGTTTGAAGTCCTAGAGTGTCATGCTTCTGTAAATGGTTAATTTTGATTGTGCAGTTATTCAATGTTGTTTATGAAATGCTAATCATATTATTTTTTTCAATTGTGACTGGTATTTGTTATGATTGTGTGCATTGTTAGTCTTGCTTGTGAAGGTACTTACTAGTGCTTATGTAATATTAGATTCATGCATATTAAACAGAGCGCTGCAGTCGTGGATGATTTTGGTATAAGATCATGTCGTAGATGAGTTTGGTAACTGCGTCATATTTTGCTGCTAAAAAACATTTGTGTGGGTTAATTTACCTTATGTTAAGTTAATTAGTTGTTACAAGTATTTATTATGCTTGTGTACATTGTTACTCTTGCTTGTGAATGTATTGAATAGTGGTTACATAATATTAGATTCATGCATATTAAACAGAAGGTGTTGCCGTGGATGATTTTGGTAGATCATGGTGTGATTCTCGTGGATGAGTTTGGTAAATGTTTCCTATTTTATCGCTGGGAAAAATTTTAAATTACAATTTAGCTTGTTAAATATTGGCTATTGAGAATATTAAATATATGGTTAAGATTGGTTCCTGTGGACTTATCCTTTCTCGTGGTCTCATATAACTCTATTCACATATATATATATATATATATATGTGTGTGTGTGTGTGTGTATGTGTGTGTGTGGGCGCACGCGCGTGGACAGTGGAGTTTGGAGAATATTCAACTTGCAATACAAACAAATTATTGAATGTATAAAGAGTCTTAATTGCAACGTGTTCGGGTCAGTCTGAAACTTAATTCATTTAGGGCGAGTTATACAATGTAAATGAATTTGGGTTTAGATCTGGTATGATGTTTTCATTTAGACCGACATATTTAATTATTGAATATTTAAAATATTATTATATGTTTTAGGCTTAATATCAAAATATGCCCTATAACTTAGGTTATTTTGCATTTTTGCCCTTTAACTATTAAAGTTGTAATTTATGCCCTGGACAATTTTGCCCTTATAGCCAAATAGCAGTTTTGGTCCAATATCTTTTCAAAGGTAGCAATTATATCCTATAACTTTTGAGAATTAGCAATTTCAATCCTTTCATGTCATAGTTATTTTCAATAAACTCAAATTTCATAGATTATGAAGATTTACATTTCCTGACACCTATTTCGTTCGTGGCGTTGTTACACCTACTTAGATCCAGTCTCTATTCAGAGGTTTTAAGTGGATCATGTCAGGTTTCCAGCCTATAAACTCAATAGGACATACTTCAAATGCTACATAATTCGAATAAATTCGATTTCGACTAAGGTTTTGATAAAATAGATATAGTCCATTACGACCATATCGAGCCCAACATGCTTCCGTAAAATTAATAAATCCCCTAAAATTCATACCTTCTTTGACCGAAACAAAGACCGGTGAAATGGTTCACAACACCACCAGTTCGGAAAATTATGGCCCCTAGATCGTTTGACAAACAACTCCTCACTGTTCACCTCACCCTCAGGGAAGATGATCTGCAAGTTATCCGACTCCTTCAAAGAATCGTTTCAAGACAACCTTGGTTCATTTCCTACTTCAGCGTATAAGTAATTCTTAAACGGGATGAATTAATGGAACATTATGAAGACGTGTTGAAGCAGAAAGCCCCTTTTTATTAAGAACTTATTGAAATATTTATTACATTAGTAATCCCCTTTTGGGAGGAGAATACTGGTTTAGCCTCTCATAGATGAGGCTTTCACTCGTGAATACATAAAAACTTTAAAAACTAAAACAGTCAAAATATTACAGATTTTCTCTCAGACTTTATTATAAGAAAACTAAGGAAAATGTTCGATGTCCTCAGCTTCCTTCAAATCTTGCTACTTATAGATGCGAATCCGGACTTGAAAGGCGGACTCCAAATCTTGTTGAAATTTATGACGTCACTGCTTATGTCATATCTTGCATTATTACCTCGCCAGCTGTCTTCCTTTTCTTTCCGCGTGACTCATCCCATGTGAGGTTTGTCGGGGAATCTTTTAAAAAGATGGTTTGCGTGGTCCCCGAGGATAACGCGTCTTGTGAGCTGGGCCCTTGTCCTTTCTAGCTGCATGATCTTGTCGGTCGGGTTTGGATCGGAAACCTTTTCCAAACTCGGGTTCCTTCTGTTCGGGGCATGCTTGACAGATCCGATCGATCCAACGGCCCACATGCGCCATGTTACGTAAATTTTCGGTAAGTTTCTTTGCTTGCCGGAATCTTGTTCTCCCAGAGAATTCTTCTCTTTGTCTCGAAAAGCTCATCTCGCGAATCCTATTGTTGATCCAAATCATTGAATTCAAGGAAAGATCCATTTGCTGAATTCTGGAAAAACTTAAACGAATATTTGACTTTGTCCATTTCTGTTAGACAAACCCAAAGACCCTATGCTCGTCGTGTAGAAGCTTCATCTTCGTAAATTGCTCTTACTAACATCGGTACTTCTTCCTGAAGTCGCTTTGATATATTTTAAAGCATTTCCATCCGGTCTTCTTAGCTTGATGAAATGAAAAGCTTCATTAAAGCCTTTCTTTGCTGGTTCGGGAGCTGCACTGATAAAATACAGTTCCAAAATATCTCCTCTAGCCAAATGTGGATTATTGGCCCAAGTCTCGTAAATCGCTTTCCCAATCCATTTCTTTAATTTTGAAATTTACGGGAATCCTGGTGATACAAAGATAGATTGAAGCTAGAGCTCCAAAAGTATACCATTCATGTACTTCATTTGGATGACTTCTTGGTTTCATCCAAACTCTGGGATATTTGCCCGAGATATCAACCATTGTTTTCTCGGGTTAATACCTTGTCTTGTAACTAGTTTCTCCCATTGCCGATATACCGCATAGGAAAAATCTTAATCTCGTCAGTTTGAACCTTAGATTTGCGTGTCTCTGTGGCCTAAGATTCAACTCTCCCTCTTTTACCCCAGCAGGTCTTTGGGTTGACTTGAAGACTCGGGTTGTGACACCTGAGCTTCAACATTCGTTCTGATTTGTACACCTCGGGGGATGCATCACCTGCAACACTTGTGATTATGGTACTTGAATCCATAACCTCCGGGTTAGAGTCTCGTACTCTCTCGGCCCCTTTTTGCACCGTAGAGAGATGCGGCTGGAAGAGAGGCCCTTTGCGGCAGCTAAGAACAATTGTCCTTGAGCGAACCGGCATGCTCGTATTTGACTAGAAATGGATTTCTCGTCACTTATTGAAGTCGCCCAAACAACTTCTCGCATTGAGACATAACGTCCCAAAATCTCGTTCTAGACTCTCCAGGTTTTCCCGAGATGTCTTACTCGTTTAAGGACCTCGTCGAAGAACGCATCCTTCCATCTCGTGTCAAGAAATCTGCAAAAATATTTTCATGAGATTTTATAATGACAATATCATAATCATAATATTGACATTCACTTGCCATCTAAGTAATCGAGCCTTTTCTGGTTTTGATTCAATTTTGTTTTTCGTAAAAGCCTTGACACTTGAATTATCAATTTTTAGAGTAAACTTTTAGCCAAGAAAAATAGAGGCCATTTTTAAAAGCCTTTCTCGATCGCAAAGAATTCTTTCTCGTTGATATGCCATCTGGTTGCTTCACTTTGGGTGTGAATAAACCGCAACTTCTTCATTTGGTGTGACCTTAGTAAGAATCTGCCGCCACCAATCATCACCGCATCCGTGTAAAGAACCGCTTTGTCCTCGTCTTGGGAATCGCAAGCTTTGGAAGCTTTTTACAAACTTCTTTAAGTTGCTTAATTCCTTCTTGATGTTCATCTTCCCATTTAAATACTCGCATCTTTTTTAAGCAATGGGCTAAACACCTTCATGTAATGTGCTAGATTGATTATGAACATTCCAAAAAATTGACAACTCCAAGAAAACTCAAGTCAGCTTCTTGTCTTTCAATATATCCGAAATCCCCGTATTTTTCTACAATATGACTTTGTAGGATGATTCCGTTCGCGATCTCAATTCCTAGGAATTCAATCTGCTTGTTGCAATCACCGCCTTCTTTTTCTCAAAGCACTAATCCTTCTTGTGACAAACATCCAAAATATTTCCAAATGTTTGAGATGCTCCTTCATGTTCTTTGATGCTATCGAATGTCATCGATATACACGAACATGAAACTGAAATAATCTTTGAAGAGATTATCCATCTTCCTTTGATATATCTGGGGTGCGTTAGCCAATCCCATAGGCATTACGTTCCAAATATAGTGTCCCTGTGGTGTAGAGAAAGCAAGAAACTTCTTACTTTCTTCCTCCATCTTAACTGGTAGAATCTGACTTGCAATCGAACTTTGAGAAGATCTTGGCACCTTTGATACAGTTAACCAGATGTTCTCTACTTGGGATATAGTATCCGTCGAACTCCAAAATGTTATTAATCCCCTTGTAATTAATAACAAGTCTTGGCTTTCCTCTTTTGATTTCTCCATGGTTTCGACGACTAGAATCCTGGGTCAGGCTCTTTGTATGGAGAAACTCCTGGTGAAATTAACTTAAGGTCAAGATGTTCCTTAAGTATCTTCGCATATCCTCACGATCCTCCCGGTTCATAAGGATTGGTTTGAATCTTACGAACTCATACTCCTTTCCAGGTTTAACCTTTAAGGATGCTTTGAGCTCATTCTTGTCCCACCATGCCAAAGGATCTTCATTGTAATTCCTTTGGATCTTTTTCTTGATATCCTCGAGTGATATTTGTTCCTCTAGGGTCACGTCACTCTGTGGACTCTCCATTAGGCTCAACATTAATTCTGGCAATAACCTCGGGAGTAACTCGTTCTTCTCCTTGCACTCGAATGAATACAAGTTATAATCCCAAAGCTTCTTATCCTTTCGAGAACCGAATTGTCTATAGGATATTAAAGCTTCACCAAATTTCCTTCGATCCGCCATTTTTGGATTTCGGAGTTTGGCTTCATCACCACGCTTTGTCATGGAAATTAATAGGCATTTTTTGTAAAATGCTTCCCGCAGTCATTTGGACAATGATCTTATGATCACATAATGTTGTGAAAATAAGTCTTCTTGTCTCATTCTCCTGTGTGAATCGCTTGAATGTTTGTAGGAAATTGTTTCTTGGCAAAACATCTCGCACTGTATCATGGAAATAGATTGGTGGCGTCTTCACTTTGTACCATGGGCACGCCCGCGCCTCCGATCATGATTTACTCGCTTGTTTAATTCCCTCGTTAAGAATAAGAATCCTTTTAGAGAAATCTCTTCCTCGCAATAGCTGGTAAATCTTCTCCAATTTCTTTAGGAAAAACCTCCGCTGCAAGTACATATTCCAAAGACTAATCAATATAGGCAAATAAATATTCGGCATTGTATTGACATATAACATTCCGATAGAAATGTATATGGAGAATGGACTAGTGGTCATTTGATTCTCAGTATCTTTTATTAGCCACTGTGAACTCCATTCCATCTTGTAATCTTTCCCAAGGTTTATGATCCTCAAGAAATTCAATTCCCAAAGATTAATTGTTCTAGGATTTTTCCCGCAACTCCCCGTGATAGTCGGCCAATTTCACCTATCTTCAGGCTTCCTTGATACCGCCCAACTATTGGTTGTTGGAGATAATATAGAACATCACAAGGAAAAATATTATCCTTTTGAGTGATGTCAAATATTACTTCAACTTCTCGCCATCATCTTCGGACATTTCAGCTCTCTCCGCCGTTTTGAAAACATCCGGGATACGCCGAATCGCATTTCTGGTCTCCTTTCTTCCCAACGGCCGCTACTCGTCATTCTCGTCCCGTTGGAAAGACATCCTCCTCGCTCAACTCTAAGACTTCGGCTTTTGTTGAAGACTGATTGATCCTGTATTTTCATATCGATCTCCTTGATAGTTGGAGACTCAATAATCTCTCGTAAAACCACCCGGCAAAGTCCTCGAAAATCCTTGGGACTTCAATAAATTCCTTTCTCAAGAATACTTCTGAATGATGTGTATTCGAGAGAGCATAAGATATCTTGTATGTGATCGAGTAGGGTATATTCCCTTCTTTCATCAAATCATCTCTTTTGAAATCTTGATGAAGGGTTAGGACTCTCTTGAAATCTCGATCTCCCGTATTATATGCAATTCTAGGATAGACATTAAATGCCAATTTCCCAGTATACAAATTTCCTATAACCGCTCCAAGGCATGAATCCTTGAGATTTGAGATTTGCTTGTCAAAGATAGTCAGATTGAGTGGCGAATCTATCCCTTCTTTGAATGTTGCTTTAATAATGACTCTTATGGCTCCAATATGAATCCATGAGAGTGTATTTGCAACTTCTCTTTAACTCGCTTTTGATCTCCCGAATTTCTTTAATAGGGACCAACCGCATCTCGATCGGAGTTACCTAGAAACTCCATCATAGACTTGAAGCTTTGGATCTTCCTTCATGATTCTCATAAGAGTTTTATGAGAAACCGTCGTGTGAGAGAGGAATCTCGACATATTCTCCTCGATCGCTTCATCAAGAATTTCTTCTTCACTCGATTCTCGAGCCGAGTCACTTCCATCGTCGAATAGATCTCTTCTTCATAGATGCTTTCATCCGAGGGAATATCCTCAAACCGATACACCCGTATTAAATCCCGATAATAGACGGCTTCTTCGATTTACGGTGTGGCCTCGAACTGCCTCGACTCCTCGTTTTGATTGTCCGGACAATCTGCTGAGATATGCCCTCTTGCTCGCATGTCCAAAGCAATTACAGATCTTTTAAAACTTTCATTAGCTCGGTGTGAGCCCGCCCGAAAGTTCTTCTTCCCGGATTCTGCTTTAGTACTTGCTTGATTAAAACCCGATGATGAGGCTCTACTCCCGCTTGGTCTTTGGTCTTTGCCCGATTTATAATTTCGGGCTTTTTGTTTTGACCAACCTTCTAGGTCTCCATGAAGGCCTGCTTCTTTTTGTCTTTGCTTCCTCGGCGGTATGGATGGTTTCTGCTTTTCTTCTTTCTTGTGCCACCTTAGTTGACCTCCCACAATTGTTGGGATGTCATTATCCACGCAACATAGAGGAACCGCTTTGTTAATTCCTCTTAATCTCTTGTAATTCCTGTGACAGAGTCGCTTGGTAACACCATTCGGATAACTTGGCCTTTAGGAAAGACATTTTTCCGCCACGCTTTCTACTTCCGCTCCATCCTTGTATTCCCGATAGCATTTCTCTCAAGGACTCGGAATCTTGGCAAAGAATAGCCATGCGACTTTCTTTTCTTCAATCTTGATTCCACCCCAGATTCGGTGAACAACTTGATATATTCGTCAATATGACAAATATCATGTAACTCCAGTGCTATAGAGGGCTTGTTTATATCTCTTTCGTTTTTCATCCTCTAATCCTCGAAATAACCTCGTGCCGATGAACTGGATTTTGAATAGTTTTGCCATTCCATCGACAATTCCTTTAAGTGATTCTCCTGATGTGACCGAACCTTTTGTACTAGCATCGGTCATATCCCAGGCAATCTTCACCGATCCTTCAAGACACATTTCAAGGAGTAAAATGAATGAATCTTTTGTAAGATCGAGGGTTCCTGCTGAAATTCTCATAGTTGAAGCCCATTCATCAATGAGAACTACTATTTTTAAAATCTGGGATGCCAGATTTAACATCAACCCATATGGATGTATTGGGTCGAGGTGCGATCTTCCGTAAGGCGTCTGATAAATATTCGGCCTTCCGGTAGGTTGTCGAGTTCCCGCAAGAGGGTTTCGACCTCCTGTCCCTGAAAGTGGATCACTCCCAGTTGTGAAATCCCAAGCATGTGGCATCCTCTCATCCCGAGCTCCATGATTCGAACCCGTACTTTCTTCAACGTTAGGATTAACTGGTGGTTGTGGTGGAATTGGTCTTCCTGCTGGATCATAGGTGACCAATGTTCCATCTCCTGTGTTCATCTTTAAATCTACAATTCCTAATCCTGCGAAGGATTCTGCAAGGTCATGTAGATCTTTAAGATTTATTTTTTCCATATCCATCTTTTTTAATTTTTGATGGATTTTCCTTTGATTAGAGCAATAAGCTTCTCCTCATCCGTCATTTTTCGTATAACTTCGGTTGGTTTTCCTTTTTGGTGTAAATAGGTAGTCGTCCCGAAATCTATACGCTTTTTTTCCTCCGGAAGAACTCGGTACCGGGTCCTCCAGGGTTCTTGACTCGTTCTCAATATCATGAAGGAGTTCAAGAGTTTCCTTCGATATTTCACCATCGTCTCCATCCTGTTCTGATCTCGATGAACTTGTGTTTGTAGATGGATATGGCGGTTGCCATAATTCCCGCACCGTCTTCCGGACTTCTCTAAGATCTTCGGAGAACTTAGATTTGTCTGGAAGTATCTCGTTCCACTCGGGTACTCCATCGGAATCATTGTTCGATGGGAATTTCATGAACCGCTTTCTTGAAGGTTCATCAAGTGAACATATATAGGTCCAGTTAAGATCCGTGAATCGACTATAATATTCTCGCTCGTTGAAACTTTTTCTTAGGAAGTTTGAAGTCGATTATTAGTACCTATAGAAAGCTCGCATGATATGAGAGTATAATAACATTATTAATCATGAAATAAACGTAGTTCATCAATTTGTATTTTTTATTTAATATGCTGTTTTCTTTATGTTTCAGTACATCATGTGAAAATAACGTGTATAATAATTATATTATTTTATATATATGACGTCCATATACCATGGCAACAAACTTGGAGAATTTTTCATTTTTTTATTATTATTTTGTAAGACAAAGCTAATTCTATTCCCAAATCCCAATTGACAATAAACAAATAAAACTCAGTTTTCTGCAGAGGTGGACAAGGCTATGAGCTGACGATTTTATAGAGAGAATCTATTTGTGGGCACCAGAATATTCCTCTATACAATTGGCATATTCATAAATAGTTTTGACTTGTGAAATAAAATAAAAATCGGCTCCTTTTTTTCTGTTCATATAATTCACATAAAAAATTAAGTTTATTATTTAGAGTTACGAATTCATTTAATTCTAAAATTATAATTATAGGTAAAAGCTTGGTAATTTTTCATGTGTTAATGCCAACGAAAATACAAATTCTTAAAAAGGCTCATAAAAAATTTCAAGCCAAACTCTTGGGGATAAGGTTTTCTGTTCCACATTCTATTCCACTATCAAATGAATGATACATGTAGGTACAATCAATGGCGTAGCCAGCATGTTATAACGGGGTGGGCCGATACACGAAAGTGGGATGGGCTGTATAGAAAAATCATATAAATTTTTAACTAAATTTAATTTTTTTTTAAATTTTGCTTAGTAATTTTTTTTTTTTAAAGAGGGGGGGGGGGGGGCCAGGGCCCAGGTTGGCCCCCCTCTAACTACGCCACTGGGTACAATCAACACCCATCATTATATTGATGTGTTATTCAACAGTAAATATGGAATAGAAAGTGGAAGAAGAAAATGGAACAGAATGATTGGTCCCAAATTGTTGACTCATCTTTTCATTAAAAACGCGTGAAATTAAATATTTGTCGAGGCAATCATCAATATTTCATCTTGTTTTTTAATGACTTGGAAGTATAAAAAATTTATCTTGTATTATATTTTGATAAGTGTATTGTCGGGAACTATGTTAATTCTTGGTAAACATACATCGGAATGGAATGAATATGGATCAAATTTAGACTTGTTCTATTTGATTCTTGACTCTTGAGATGGGTTATAATAGTTTAAAGGGATAATTACAAAAAGTACCCTTGGGATTTGACCTAATTACAAAAAAACCCAACTAACTTTTAAAATTATAAAAAGTACTCATATTGTTAGATTCAATGTTAAAATTAAGGGGTGAAATGCAATGATTTTATAAATATAAAAGGGGGTTTTGAAATATACTTTGCTTATAAAGAGGTTAAATGTTAGACAAAATAAAACCTCGGGGGTGTTTTTATAATTTTAAAAGTTAGCTGAGTTTTTTTGTAATTAGGTCAAACCTCAAGGGTACTTTTTATAATTAACCCTAGTTTAAATTTGTTTGAATCGGGGCACAGAGTTCCAATTTCATAACTTTAAATATTTTTCCCTGAAAAATATTAGTTTTTTTCTTTAAAGTATTATTATGATTATCGATCAAGTTTTCAAATGTTTTTCTGGTTTGTGTTTCTTCAACCAATCACCGAGCATAAACCCCTCTAGTCATGGTCATTCCCGCCGTTGGTATTCCAATGACAATCTCTTTGAAACACCATAACTAGATCTATTCCAATTAACCGAACAAAATCTAAGATCTACAATTATAAAAGAAAAAGGAAGAAGAAGAAAAAGAAAACTAATGATTGCAGTAGTGGAGATTGCATAGAGATGGAGAGAATGGTGTGAGTTGAGGTGGAACTTAAACGGGAAGATGAGAGAGATACTAAATTTGTCGTTTATATGAATTGCTTTGAAGGATCAAAAGATCTATTTGGAAATTCAGTGAAATAAATTACATAAAAACTTGTGTGAGGCCGTTTTACGGATCTAAATTCATGAGATGGAGCCTAACGTGGTTCCCATCCTTTCTCTCTCCTTGTTCCTCCTACTTTCTCTTATCTCACTGGTCCCCCTCCTCTCTCTTCTCACCTCCTCACATCCAATTCTCTCATGGTTCCTCCTCTCTCCTTGCATCTCACTCCTTCTGTGGTCCTCTCTCTCTCTCCCCTAATGGTCCCTTCTACACACATGTATCATTTTTATGAAAAACGTATTACTACTTATGAAAAAAGTATCACATTAGACTCGAAAAAATATCATTTTTTTATCAAAATAAAACATCACACTTCTTATGAAAAAATATCGCTTCTTATGAAAAATATCACTTTTTATTAAAAAAATTATTTTTATGGAAAAAGTATCACTTCTTATTAAAATAAATATTACTTTTATTTAAAAAGAGTATCATTTTTTATTTAAAAATATTATCATTTCTTATTTAAAAAGTATCACTTCTTATTAAAAATACCACTTTTTATCAAAAAATATCACATTTTATTAAAACAAAATATCACTTATTATGGAAAAAATATCACTTCATATTAAAAAATGTCAAAAACAAATGTTACTTTTTATTTTAAGAAAAAATACATCACTTTTTATTTAAAAAAATATCATTTTTTATTTAAAAAAAAGTATAATTTCTTATTAAAACAAATATCACTTCTTATTAATAAAAGTGTCATTTTTATTAAAAACGAATCAATTATACTATGAAAAGTATATGTTTTTATGAAAAGTATTACATTTTTGTACATAAAACCTTGTGTGTAGAGAGAGGGGGACGTGAGAGAGACAGGATCACGCGAGGAGTGGGAATGAGGAGAGAGGGGGAGGACCATGAGAGAAGACATGAAGAGGTGAGGAGGGAAATGATATGGGACTAGTGAGAGGGGGATTGGGGACCACATGAGGCTCCATCTCACAAATTTAGATTCGTGAGACGGTTTTATAAGAGACTTCCCTAATAAATTAACTCACCTCTCATGAAAAAGCTTAAAAACTATAATTAACACAAATATATATTTGATAATCATTGCATAAAAATATAATTTTCTAAATATTAAAATTATAACGTCTAAATATTAAATTCATAACTTAAATTAATGCTTTAAATAAATTTAGCAAATAGTATAGTATTAATGATTGGCAAGAGAAAACTAATTTAAATTTAATATATTTTCTTATCACCATTTATTTAAATAAATTTTAATATTGATAATTCCATGTATAAAATTAAACTACTTAAAATTCAGCTTCAAAAAATAAAAAACTTAATTTAAAGTTAAAACAATCTTAATAGTAATCTACATCTTCTTAAAATATTTTAAAAAAACAATTATCAATTTTTGTTCTTTTTCTCTTTTGTTTTTCCCATTTTGCAACATTGTGTTTCTAAATTATTATCTATTTTTACATAAATTCATTTATATATATACACATATATCAATTTAAATGCATATTATCAAATATATATGCTAATTATATTATTGTTTTGTAAAAAACTAGTAAGAAGAAAAAATAATTTATTTGTCCAAGTTTTTTTAGTTCCTCCTAACCAAACTACATAGACTGTCAACTCAACAATTTTCTCTCCAAATTTAATCTTTCCAAAATTAAATGGCAAGTAAGTCCAACATGTAAACTTCACAATTTACATGTTACATTATATCAAACTAGTTTTTTGACCCGTGCGATACACAGGATGTAATGCGTTGGGTTATATAAAATAAATGTATATACTATGAAACAATATAATGCATATATGAAAAAAAACCTACTATATTACAACAACAAAAAATTACAAATTTTGAAATACTTCTTTGTACACTATATTATCTGTCTGTTTGTCGTTAGATGTATCATCGCCACAAATTAATATTTTCAACCTCCTAGGGTTGGTTACTCGCGAAACAGCAACATACAATTGGTCGTGACTGAAAACTGGGTTCTTTAGGTAAAGACCAACATGAGAGAGAGAGACTGTCCTTGGCTTTTGTTTATTGTCATGGCATAGGAAACCATAAGAGAAAACTGTCTTCGCTGGAACTTGAAGGGAATTCTTAGATCAGACGAGGTTAGCGTCATTCGCGGAATCAAAACTTTATGACCGGCATTTGCTCCAGTGAGAATTTTACATTCAAGTACATGTGTGGTAAGCCTCGTAATGACCAACCTCGTACCGTTGCACAACCCAATAGAATAGTTTATGTTCCTTAGGAGCATTACAGGAGTCCCAACCTTCAAATGCAATTCATGATTAGGAATGCATGAACATCTTATAACGTTTAAGAATTCTAGTGTGTGCAGATCGTGCAAGAAGCCAATATTTGCATCTGATTTGCAACTGCTATCAGAACTCAAATACATATGACCCTCAGATGAGTTCATGGATTCATATACTGATTTATGGACTCAACGACATCCAGGGTCGGTGCCAAGATAGCTCTGTCCTTCAAGTATGTGGGATCATTAGTTGCATCTTTAAACATTGGATAAGTGTTTTCGACAATAGTAGAAATTGGATCACCAGATGAGTGGAGCAAATTATCTTCAGGAATATCAATAGTGGCACAACCATCATTAGCTCCTCCAATTGTTCCATCTCCAATGCTAGCGATCCATTTAGAAAATCTCTTCAAATCTTCATAATCATCTGTTTCACCCAAACTTTGAAGCCGCATATTTTTCGTCAATCTAAGAACCTTGCAATCTTTCCATAAATACGATGAATTTATCGTGGCATTCACAATATCCTGTCGGCTTCCCTTGGGTACAACATGCAATATTTGTCTGAAATCCCCACCAAACACGACTGTTTTACCACCAAATGGGACGTCAGGATTATCCGAGAATGTGGCACTCATAATGTCTCGTATATTTTTGTCCACTGCCTGAAAACAATACTTGTTCATCATTGGAGCTTCGTCCCATATTATGAGTTTACAACGAACAATCAATTCGGCAAGCGGATCCCCATTTTGATTTCGCACGTGGACGATTTATTTGGATTAATGGGTATTACAAATCGAAAGTGTGTAGTCCTTCCGCCAGGCAATAGAAGAGCAGATATCCCGCTGGATGCCACATTAAGTACAATATGCCCTTTAGATCTCAACCCAAGATAAAGCCCTCCACAAATATGTTTTTACCAAAGGCTTCAGATCCATACACAAAGAACATATGACCCCTATTCGATTGAACAACACTCATGATTTTAGAATACACGCCACGCTGCTCATCAATCATGTTTGAAAGAAGATTATTGTGTTCGACGACCAGTGCCTTACGATCATAGCACAATTCATCGTATATCAATATGTTTTGACTCATATCCATACTATCAATATCCGGAAACAGCATCGTATCAAACTCGCGCAAACTCCTACCACGACGGCACAATACCTTTTCAATCTCGGAAAGTGCCAAGTTCTTGATTTGATCCTCACTCAGCACGAGTTTTACCAGAAAAGAACAAACATAAAAATCTGTAAGAATAAATAATTTAATATAAAAAAATTATTTTAAAATGAATATATGAATTTGACACTCAAAGAATAATATCTAATATAAATTCATTGGATTAGTACCTTGATGTTGCACAAGGAGACGCTCGTTTATATAGAATAACATCCGAAAGATATTCCCAACATTTCTCCCATACCACTTCCGCCCGCTTCAAAGAATCGATGATAACAATGATACAAATAAAATCAAGATTTTCTCGCACTTGCCAAATGACTCGCTTGATGATGCCATCAATGTACTCTCTATCATCTTCTAATAAACCCAAAGCATAGCAAGCTTCGCGATAAGAAGAGTGTTGAACACCTTTAATCTTCTTATAATCATTATGACAAAAACCACGCATAACATTTATAAGGCACTTCGGATAATACATGTCACCACATCCGGAGGCATGTAGTGCACACATCCTATAGAATTTCCCCGCCTTTCTCTCGCGCCACTTCCTAATGTTTGATTTCCATGTGAATTTCGTAGAGCTTCTACATAAGTCAACTCTCTAGCTTCGTGGTAATTCTTGTTGGCTTCCATCCATGCCAAAAACATGCTTTCTCTCTAACGGTGCTTTTGTTAATAACATCATCTATCCTTTCGTCATCATGAAAAATAACACTCGCTCGTTCTCTAGATGGAAACTCGCCTTTTCAACCGAAGGGTATTTATATCGCATCTCGTATCCCAAGAATTTATGTCGCCTCATATGACGAAACATATCTACAATCGTAATACATGCTCACTTCATAGGTTTTCCAGTGTCTTCATCACCGCTGCTCTGATTGAATGATGCAGTTACACGATCATGGCCCTTATTGACATACTTGAACAAATATTTTAATATTAAGGTGAGCCTCGTACTTAAGTAATAATTGACGATTATGTGGCACAACAAATCTATTGTCAAGAGGGACGCCATTTTTCTCAATAACTCTGCAATTTTTTCCAGTGTCCAGACGCGGGTAACCTTCTTCGTCGATTGAAGTAGCGTCAACAAACTTTTTTGGAAAATGCTTCGTACAACGACCATCAGCCATGCACAGAGAACTTTTCCTTACTTCGCCATACGGACCATGAAGTCTCTAACCGCAGCATAATAGCACTGATCATCCTTTTCATCGGGTATCTCAGCTGATATGATTTTATCTATATCTTATGCATTTGGATACTTAACCTCTTTGGCCGAAAGAGCGGGAGTGTGTGCATGAGGCAATCCACGTTTCAAATTTTATGGTGTATATCATCAGAAAGCACAAAACAAAAAAAAAAAATCGAAATGAATTAGAATTGACCAAATATTAAAATTTAAAGTTATATAGTAAAAATAAACTTAATTTTTTATAACCTGAGACAACTTTTCCAAATATTTTGTTATGACGAAGATCCCTGATAAGAGCATCAAGTTTCACTTTAAAAATTCTGCAAATAATATCCGGACGGTCTTCGACACAAAGTTTTCTACTCTCAAGGAAGTGAACAATCTCCGGCCATTTTGGATTGGAGGTGAATGTAATGAATAAATCAGGATAACCGGCCCACCGACATATGACCATTTCATCTTGATAGTTTTGTATCATGTATCGAGCACCCCCAGTAAAACTCGAAGGTAAGATAATTTGCTTTCCTTATGTGTTGGGTTCAGTGTCTCCACGAAACACAGCATCTGCAAGACCCCTATACATATCAACATGCAACTTCTTCTGATTCAAACGTACATATTTCAATCGCGCTGATTCGACCATCATATAAGCATCAACAACAAACTGCTGGAATAATCGTCTTGACGACACAATCGTAGCAGGTTCATTTTCCCTTTCGTGCATAGGATATGAAAAAAAATCTTGAACACTAATTGTTTTCCTTCCTCTTGTACTGCTTGTCTTCTTGAGGTCTGAGAATGGGATGTCTTCTTTGAAACCATCTTCACCATAAGGCAGCAACAATGGGTACTGTAATGCCAAGTAAGAATCATTTAACTCATTTATCCGCTTCAGTAGACCAGTTCTTGTCTCGATCACGATATCACTGTCCCATAGAGCTTCATCAAAATCACCAACAATCAAAGCTGTCACTTCAGAACACGAAGGAAAATTGTATGTTCGGGCATCCGCATCTCTTTTACCAATAAGCCGCAATCTAACATCTGAATGTCCGCATTCTTGAATTTTTTCTCTCGCCATTCTAAATGTTTTTACCAAAACATTATGTTCATCAAACATTTCTTTAAGTCCAGCCACTATATCTTCATGCAGATTATTTGTTTCACTTCCTTTCCTACAAATTTGAATAAAAAAAACATTAGCACGACCGAAAATATATTAAAATAATAGTCAATATCTATATTTTAACAATAAAAATAAAACAAACCTGACATAATTTAGTCTATGTGATACTTCATTTTCAGTATCATATATGTAAAGTTGTGCAAACTTCAGAGTTGAACCATCGTACGTCAATAAACTACGAATTAGATGATAGTTCTGCCCATACATTCGAAAGACCGGAGGTCCACCACCTCTATTTATGTCGTTGTCGATCTTACCCCCATGGATGTGAAACAAAACATGCTGTTATAAGATCTAATATTATCTTGAAAGTGTTTGCTTCTTTCACTATCATCAAACAATAATTCTCGAAGCAAAACAAGTGGTTGCTTTAAGGTAGGAAACTGGATAATCCCATGACTGCAACAAAGAGAATATTGCGGGTTATTGGATTTAACCCGAGCGTTTATTCTTTCATCGTACCAAAACATGGCCGTACAAAACTGACACCTATGCGTTGCATCACCGATATCCCAATAATCTGTCAATTTACAAATTAATAAATTTTAATTGGTAAATTCTTATAAAATACAAAAAATAATTTAATAGAAAACACATATATATATATAAATAATTTACACCCACCAACTTTTATCACCGTATTTGTCTCACTGGTTTGAGATGGAAGTGGATTTGAATCCATATTACTATGGCTTGATCGATCGTCTTTATCATTCATAGTCATCTCGACGGGATCATCTATAGTGAGATCAATTGTCGTTCTACAGTTAGAAATCTTCTTCGAAGATCTCACTGATGCACGACAAAAGCTGATGTTTGGATTCTGAGTGTTGGTTGTCGGGGGAACATACTGTTAGAAACATTAAATAGTATTTCATATTGGAAATACAATAAAACATTAAGTATCTAAAATTTTGATTTATAAAAACAAAACTTTAAGTACACCATTTGTAATGTCAGACATGCTGGATTTTGAATAGGAATAAACAATATCGCTGGGCGTATCCTGAGAAGCAACTCTTTTAGGTAACTTCTGAGGTATATTCTAGGGATGGCAATGGGTAGGATTTGGGTAGGATTCTATATCCTCCATTCACATACCCATTTATTATATTCATACCCATACCCATGCCCATACCCATCGGGTATTCGCCATACCCATCCCCATACCCATCGGAGGATCGGGTATTCATACCCTACCCATACCCTCTTACCACTTACAATTGTATTTTTTTCAAATTTAAGTTATTTCTTTTTTTTAAAAGAGAAATTTTAGTTATTTAAATAAAAATATTGATATGTACTAAATTCTTAAGGAAACAATAAGGAAAAAAGAATACGATAAGAATTAGCTAACTATATATTATAAAAATATAGCAAAATATTAAAAAGGATTAAACAAAAGTGTCAAATGGGTTAGTAGATTTTGGTTGAGACTTGGGGAAAAATCATTTTCTTTAAATATAAATAAATAGAGTTGTATAAATAAAAATATATGTAAAATATTATAAATAAATATATATGTAGATATATTATATATATAATATTATTATTTAATCGGGTATCGGGTAGGGTATGGGTAGGATGTACCTAGACCCACCTCCATACCCATACCCGAAAATTACCCATACCCACGTACCCATTTATCTAATCGGGTACAAAACTACCCTCCATACCCTCCTCCATTAGGGTCGGGTATCGGATCCTCCGTCGGGTTCAGAGGAAATTGCCATCCCTAGTCTATTCTGGGATAGTGTCACGTTTTCTGTTAAAAAAAATTAAAAAATTGAAATAAATTAAATAAATTATGATTTAAATTCAATAATGTTATTCAGTAAATTAAAAAACATAAATTAAATATACCTTGTGTGAAGCCATTATGCCGGGAACTCGGAAAAGGATAAGTTCTATTTCTCGATGAAGATGGATTTGCAATGCTATTACCATTTGTGATGTCACTAAACGGGGATATTGATATTGTGTCTGCATTTTTGCTCGACGAAATATCAGAAACAATTCTCGTAGGTGGCCTTAAAGGAATATTTCCTGATATTCTCATATTTTCTGTCAAAGACTTGAAAAGTATTAGAATAAAAAAATTAAACAAATACCTTAACAAATAATTTTATTATACAAATATTACAAAAAAATGTTATTATACTTAAACATACATTTTAATATTAAACATTAAAAAAATTATACATAACACGTTAAAAAAAATTTAATTTTTATATTATTATATATAGTGTATAGATTTAATTTAGTATATAATAGTTTCTTGTAAATTATAAGAATAATTTAAAAAATAAAACTTATATACTTTTAAATTAAATTGGAAAAATAAAAAATCAAAAGCCCCATTATAAAATCTGATTCCTAAAATAAAAAGCCCAACTAAATACTTATTTCCCAACCCCAACAAATAACCTACCCAAGCCCAGCCGGATACAGGAAAATTAGCCCCACATTAGGCCCACACACTGAACCCAAACAAAAAGCCCATCGGCCCCCCCACTGAAACCTATCTTGCTGCATGACACACACATGTCTCAATGGGCGTCCGGATTGTGCCAAGTGTACGGCACGAATGAAGTCTTCATCTAAACCTAAAGATCAATTATCATTTGGTTTGTTCTAGAGTTTCATTTGGCTCTTGTTTCTTCCGCCTCCCACACCCCAGTTCATCTACATTTCTCTTTTCTTTTGGTTTTTTACGGAACAATTATACATCTTATTCTTGGTTTGATTTTAACATTTCAACAGAGTTTCTACGGTTCTTTGGTGTGTGGGTGTATTCCGCATTCCTCTATTCATTTCTTTATATTTTTTTCGATTCATTCTCCTGAACTAAGAGGTTTTTCTAGAAAATGGTTTACTGAATTATTTTGAGTTTCTCGAAAAGTTTTGTGATGTGGTTTTCTGAATCATTTTCATTTTCTCGAAAAGTTTTGTGATATGGATTGGAAAATCCATCTGTTTCTTCACCATTTTAACATTTCAACAGATTTTCTAGGGTTCTTTGGTGTGTGGGTGTATTCCGCCTCCCACTATTCATTTATCTCTCTGTTTTTTTTTCGATTTTGTCTTCTGAAGTTAGAGGTTTTTGTGAAATGGTTTCCTGAATAATTTTTATTTTCTCGAAAACATTTGTGATATGGTTTCTTGAATCATTTTCATTTTCTAGAAAATTTTTGTGATATGATTTCTGAATCAGTTTATTATAGATATTTCTTAATTCTATTGTTAAAAAACCCTATACAAAAAACAAATTTCACGCAATTTTTACTTTGTTATTAAGTGTTTCATGATAAATCTGGGATAGTGATTTATGAAAAATGATTCAGAAATCAATATGCAAAAATTATTTTCATGATTTTTTCATCTGCAAAAGTGGTTACAATATGGCTAGAAATCTTTTTGTGTACGTATGAAAATTTCTTTAGGGTTTTTCTTTCGTCCGCCTACCTGCTCTCATTTGTGTATCTATCAATTATTATTATTTTGTGCGAAATTTCATATAAAAAATGTTGTCACTTAGATATTCAGGAATCGATTTGTTTAGATCTGGCTAAAATATTAAGCTATCTCATCATTTACAATTTTTTTATGGTATTTCAAACATGCCTCAATTTTTTTTGTAAAAGTGAATGCTGCTATTTTTTCAGGAGTCAGTTCTTTACATCTGCTTGAAATACCATAAAAAAATGCAAACTATTATTTTGAAAAAATAATTAGCATCGATTTATTTATATCTCTTATATCATAATCTAATCTGTCTGAAGTATAATATCAGAGCACATATCTGCCGATTTGGTGGGTTGGTGCTTTGGGTCATTTTGTTGGTTCTCAGTGCTATCTGGTAATTAGTTTTCCGGAGGAATAAACAATGATGTTACTTCTGGTTGTGTTACTTTCTAAACCTAATTTTATTTGTGTTGGTTAGACTGTCTCTGTTCTTTGCTTATTCTCTTGGACTTGAAACCCTAAGCATTCAAGCCTCTTGACCCTGCACCAAGAGTGTAGTGGAATCCTGAGGTGCAAGGGGAATCTTGACCAAGATTTCTTTAGTTCTGTCATTGTTTATGTTGTTTGTAATCATTTCTGTATTAAATCTAACAGTAATTTATATCCAAATTTTGTTCCAGGGCTTCAATAGATGACTAACTTATCAAGCCTGGAAAAGATAAGTCAATCAATCTAATGTCTATTATTCTTTGTATGTAATTTTCTGCCATTTCTAATTGATATTTAATTTTTTTTTTGCAGGTTGAAAAAATATCCAGAAAAATCTACTAATACAATACCAACACAACATATACACAGATAAGTAAGCTCAATTCGATGAATTTTAGTTATGCAATGAAAAATAAAATACAGTCTGCAATGTCTTTATTCCTGGCACGTTTATTCCCCACGATATTACAATCTAATAACTTCGTCATGGTCGATGGAGTCTTGCTTGTTTTTCAATGTTTGGATTTTTATTCTCTTTGTTATATTCTTATAGTCATACTCTTGCTTTTTGTTCTCTTTGTTAAAATAGTATAGTCGTGCTGGTGTTTTTTTTTTGTGTTTTCTAAAGCTATATCTAGAGTTGTAACGTCCCAATTTGCAAATATATTTGAAAGTTATTTTTCTTTTAGGCGTTACTATTTTAGAAAATTTATGAGTTGAAATTCAAATTATTTTTCTTTTATAACAAAATAGGAATCAAGTTTCTCCAAACCGACATTTGATACTCCTTTAAGATCTTAATACCAACAACTAGTAATTCACATAAACACGCATCAGACTCACACAGACGCAACTTTATCATAAATAAGCAGCGGAAATAGTTTCAACACAAGTTTCGACTCAGAACTCAACAAATTACTTTTACAAAATATAAATAAGCTCATATTTAATTAAACATAAAAATTAACTTCTTACATCATTAATAAAAGAAAATGGAGATCTTGGAATTATTAAGAAATGGTGGAGCCCATGTCGCCATATATACTTTGCCCTGTATCTAAAAATGATAAATAGTGGGGTGAGTGTTTCGCACTACACTTAGTGGGGTACACTTAAGTGATTGCGTAATTAATTACAAATAGCAGAGATGCATCATACGTGGCATTTGTACGGACAAGCCATAACTTTGTAATATGTACGAGCTCATAATGTGAAGTGATCGTCACCACAACACATAAATATGTAACATGTACGGTACAACCGCAACATGGGATTCATGCAAAACATACTAATCATGATTAATTAAACAATCAACTTGCATTGAATAGCAATAGTACACGGTTAAGTGTAAAGGTAACCCCACCTTAATGACGTGCAAAATGATAGTGCATGATGTAGCTCCTAATTGTCAGGCTCGATCTCGTCTCCTTATTGAATGGGCTTTCTTTTCTTTTTCTTCTATATGTGCATACATGCATGTTTTTTTTTATGAGTACCGAGCATAGGGAGACAACATATATATAGATTTCAACTAAGTCGGTTTATACCTTACATTTTTTTTTTTATTATTATATAACTATGTTTATGTGTTTAGCTATTTTAATGTCCACGTATTAGGTGCTAAGGGTGACATGGTGTTTAAGATATTGATTGATTCCTTGGCCATGCAGGATAAGTAAGTTTGCATGGGACACGTACTTCTCGTTTGCTCTCATCTGCATGGCAATTAATTAATTAACCATCTCAATTTATTAGTTGTATACATACAGATATATAAATATATATTCATACAAAACATATAACAACTTAAAAGTATATGTGTGTATATTTCATATTTTCCTATAACCAGTATTTCCTTTTTCTTTTCTACTTTATAATTATAAACATAATAACTCATATTCAAATGTCTGACTACTTATGCACAATTTTCATCATGTCTCTTTTTTATATCATTTAAATATATAAATATATTACATTAATTATATTAGTACATTGTATCAGCTAACTTTTTTTTATATATTATTATGCCTTCTAATTAATACAATGAATTGCAGAAGTTTCAAATACTTATTCAAATGAGTGCTTCAAGAATTCGGGGTATTACAAGAGTTTTTCATTAGTCATGATTTGATAAAGATGAGACATCTTATATACTGTGTTTTCTTGTTTGAATGAAGAATAAAATATCCTTCCTTATTTTAAAATTTGAATCGGAAATCTGTCATTCCTAAGTTTAAAAATATCATTCCTTATGTTAAAATATCATTTCAAATTTTAATATTATGCCATATCTTTCAAAGTCTTTCATTTGAATATGGGAACTTATACTGTTTCTCTTCACAAAGTCAGAGTATGAAATTTCTTATAGACTCGTTTTTTTATTCTATACAAAAGTCAGATTCTTATAACCTCATATTATATCATTCCCTTATTTATGTTTCTCAGAAAAAATTACTGTTATTCGTGGCTTTTTGAACCCAATCTTTTAAATATGTAAAGTGCATTAAATAATAAATGTATTTGAAAAATTCACTGATACAAAATGATTTGAAAAATTACTGTTATTAGTTGTTTTGGAGGAATTTTATCTGAATTTTTACTTCTGCTTGTGAGACTCCGTAAATCATAATTTTGTGCGTTGGTTGTAGCATGTCTCTGTTCTATCCTTATTATCTTGGACTTGAAACCTAAGCATTCAAGCCTCTTGACCCTGCACCAAGAGTGTAGTGGAATCCTGAGGTGCAAGGGGAATCTTGCTCCAGATTTCATTAGTTCTTCCATTATTTATGTTGTTGTTGTAGTCTGCTTCTGAATTGTGTGAAGAATACTCATAATAATGTAAAATATTGATTGTGAAAAAATTGGTATTTAAAATGATGCAATAATGTACATGTTCGGATTTGTTTTTTTCACATTTGTATAGATATTCAATATAATATTACAAAAATAAGACAACTTTAATTATAAAATATTCAAACTAATATTTCAAAAACATAAAATATTCCAAAACTGCATAAAAATCCAAACAATAATAATATAAACTATAATAATACTATTACTTTTGCTAGAAAACTAAACAATAATAGAAATCAGGAGCAATAAATCCTATCTATTTCAGAAAACTTCCATAAATCTAAAAACACATCCTTTAATCCTATCTATTTCTTCAATAAGTCTTCTTCCTTGACAATAGACTTCATCTTCTTTAAGTTAGTGCATGAAGATAAATCTTCGAACAACAACTCTCTTTTAAGTGAAGGACTTCCGCATACAGTACCCCTTTTCATGATAGTTTTGTTAGGTATGTTCACTTCGTTCTTCGATGAAACCTCCTACAATTTTAGAACCGTCGATCAGTTGCTTATTATTTTAATGAATAAACCAAATAAGTATAGAAATACAATATTAAATTCAGATTAGATAGTTCAAAAACCAATTCAATAATACCTTCTGTTGATCGAGCTCTTCTGACTGGAGTTTAGAAAGAAAATCTGACTCCTATAATTGTACATAAAAGAATTAATTATATAAATTAGCCAAAATTATCAATATTAATATATACTCGCAATTTAAAAATAACGTAATTTAAAAAACAAATCTGGCTCTCAAATGCAGAATAAAATCTTTTGATCAAATCAGGATCTGTTGTTAGTTTAACAACAGAAAATGATCCATCATAATTATTCAGCTGGTCTGCTCTGACTTGAACTTAAAAGAACACTTGCTTATCAATCAAAATAGCCAGCTCATCTGGTATATCTTGTTCATTACCACTTTGATTCTATAAAAATTCATGAGATTAGAATTTAAACAAACAAATTATTTAAATCACAAAGATTAAAAAACAAAACCTTCATGTACTCGTTTCTCAGATTGGCACAAGATTTGCCTATTAAGTGCTCACAATCCTTATCCCAGCACAAGAAAGCAGCACTGCCCGCATGGCCGCATCATCTATAACTTGCATCTGGATTTTGTACCTAATATCAAAATTATGGAATTATTAATGACATAATAAATAGGAATTCCAATAAATAAATAAATTTAATTATTATTATACTAATAAAAATAAAAAATACCTAAAATGTCCAGATTGATAGAAAGTGTCGCATCTTTCACAATAAAATTTTCCACAGCCTTGGTCAGTTTCTTAGGGCATCTAGAGCATGAGAGATACCACCAATCACCTATAAAAGACAATATAGTGGCACAAATCCAGAAACTTCCAACCTAAAATAAAATAAATTAGTCAAAAAAATATAAAATTAAAATACACATTGTAACAAAAGACTATATTTAAGTTCGACATCATTGTTCGAGTATAGCTGATCAAGTGTTATAACTGGTGAATCTCCGGATGACAAATCTTCAACAATAGTCCGAACAGTTGGCACACTAATATGACTAATTGATCTCGTTGGTCTATTGCTGGCCATGATTCTAAATTAAAAAATAATGTCACTTTATAAATAATAGTTTATATATAAAAACATAAAAAAAATATAAATAATTATTCAAACCTTAACTTGAAATCATGAACCTCTTCCATATCTCCATTAACAATCCTTTTTGTAACATGAAATGCATTGGAGACTTTTACCTATTCTAAAATGGCAGAAACTTAAAAATTGCAAAATCTTAAAAAATTAAAAAAGTGGTCGAACAAAGTTGATGCACATCTATTTCTGTTTTGGTTAAAAAAATCAGAAACTTAAAGTAATTGCAGAAACTCAAATAACTTGCAAAATTCAAATTTTCAGAAAAAATTTAAAAATCATTACCACGAAACACTTTTGCCCTGCACATCTACAAAATCACAACAATTGGTTCGAATTTACCATCGTCAAGAAACGGCAAAATTTGATCAACATATTCCTCCCATAACGTGCAAGTTACTCGATTATTCCTAAAACATCAGAATTGTTTTTTTAAATTACCAAAAAAATCAAATGGAAGTATAAAACATTGAAAGAAAAAAGATTTTGTATGTTACTCCAAATACTCCAAGACAATATCAATAAATCGCGTCATTCTTCCGTGAATTTCTGTTGTTTTTGCTGAATGCATTGAAACAATCCTGCCAATTATATCTATAAACATAAAACACAATTAATTAATTTAGAAGAAAAAAAATCTATATTCGTTTAATTCTAAATAACATAAATTGAATTTAATTATATATATATTAACTTAAATTTGTTTAAAATCAGAATTATAATTACCAAAAAGCATAGTATCGTCCAATTGTTCTGCAGATGACAACTCTCGAAAATGTTTGAATTGAAAAAGAAATCACGAAAATACTTATCAAATATTTCGAAAATTTGAGTTTTTCCATGAAATAAAATTTTATGCTTCCTCAATGTTGAACGATACTTCTCGGTATAGTTGGCAACTATAAAATCCCTAATTACAAATACGTGATCCTCAGTAAGTAGCTTCTTAAACTGTTCAATATTAGCCTTCCGAATTGTACCATGGATTCTATCGCCCTGCAAAAATTATATTTTTGGTTTCAATTTAAACAATTTTATGAAACTGAAAAAGCCAAAAAAAATAAAAATTTATTTACCTCATAATCATGGAAGACACATTCTAGATTGTTAATTTGTGTCTTATCACCATAAGCTGACTTTTCATACATACGGATCAGCCAGAGCTTCATGTTCCATTTTGTTTTTGAGGTGTTCAAATCTTTGATCAATGTCAACATTGGAGCCATTACTTTTTTTTAGTGTGTATTGCGTTGTCAATTCTATTGATGTAATTCAAAAGTTGTAATTGTTTAATATGGCATATGGCTCTGATATTTATGGGTGAGTGTAAGGAGATTTAATTAAGAAAATATATTTCATAAGGAAATCATTCCTAAGGAAAGATTTTTTAGAATTACAATCACGTTTTTAATTGTATTTTTTGACAGTCTATTTCGTGCATTGTAAATTACCATATTCCACATATTTGATTGAAATTCTTCTTTGAAAATTATCGACTCTTCTATTTTAATGAGTTTTATATAAAAACTTGTTTCTCAAGTAACAAATATTTGCCAAAAATGTAAGAATAGTTAGTATCCGAGATTTAATTTTCCTTAAATTGAATTTGTATCATCTATTTATCTGGCTTTTAAATACCATAAAAAAAATCTACAGCCGGTAGTTAAAGGAAACAGATTTGATTGATTAAATTCAGCTGCTAATTAAAGTATGTTTTAAATTCAATTTGATATCATCTACATTTCTGCCTTTTAAATACCTTAAATAAAAAATTTGCAGCCATTAATTAAAGTCAGCAGATTTGATTGATTAATTTCAGCCACTAATTAAAGTATGTTTTCAATATGATTTGATTTCACCTAAAATTATGTCTAATGGATACCATAAATAAAAAAAAACTGAAGTCGTTCCTTGAAGTCAACGTTTCAATTCAATGAACATTGCCTCGAAATAGAACGGAAAAAAATTGGCGGGAAAAATTTCGCTTACTATTTTGGGAAGCGTCTCTTATTATATATATATATATATAGATTATATTACTAAATCTCTCAAAGGACATAAATCAAAATTGAAAGGAAAAAAAATGACTAAATCTTTAAGTATGCCAAATTACTTATTTCCCAAAATAATATATATTTAGAAAGTTTTGATAGTTTTTTAAAAATCTACTAGTTTTTGACCCGTGCGATGCACGGGGTGTGAATTTTTGAATTTGTCTTTTACCGTCGTACGTTGGCCTATCATAAAGAGTAATGAATACCGTTAATGTTTTTTTCCCTTTGAAACGGCGTTTGTATGTGGACATTTCTTGGGAATTTTTTTAAATACTTTTAAGATGATGATATATTGATGATCATTTGTTTGGTTGTTAATCTTATAAATAATATCATTTCTTGTATATTCTTTATATCAATAAGTTCCATAAAATAATATACCTAAATATAACTACTTCAAATAACGTATGTGTTGTTATAGTTACTGTACATATAAAATATATGAAAACAGAGAAAGAATTGACAGAATAGATATTATTTTTAAGATTAACAACCAAAGAAATTGTCATCAATATATCCACACATATTTATATCCTTTCTTATATATGTTTTTCTTGTACCAAAAACATATGGATGTTACTATAGAATAATATTCTATGATATTCTCATAATTTATCTCCCTTGGTTAAATTTTCTTTTGACTTAATTTATAATAATGCATGGCTTAATAATAGCTCTAGAAAAAAAGATATTAATTGTATTCAATACATTTTTATCTCATATCCATGTATTGTATCACCCTGCAATAAGAAAACTTGACATTTTACAAACCTTTTATGCTACAATCGATTTAATATTGATACGATATTAAAACAAAAAAAATTCTAGACATATGTGTCATCGAATACACACTCTAAATTGTTCACATTGTTTCAATCATTGTATGTTGGTTTCTCGTAGAGTTAAACCAAATAGAGTTCCATCGCCGATTTTTGTTTAGTCATATCGACATCCTTAATCAGTGTAAGCATAGATGTTTCATTAATTCATTTCTTTAGAATGGGAAGAATGATTGACAGAGGAGTTTATTAATATTAGTACTCAAATTGCACAAAACATTTGCAGTAAGAAAAACTACAATGCAAAATCATATTTATAAGTGAATTAGCAAGTATAATTAAGGAAAATTTTGCTATAATTATTTTTTATATAGTATAAGCTTAATAGAAGATTTTAACTTTCTATATTCTTTTTCGAAATATCTTATTCGATATTTTGTAATTATTTTTGAAAGAATTTCGGATTTCTAGTTGAGAGAAGAATCTTATATTTCTTGATATTTGTTATGCAAAATCTTAATATTAGATTTTGATTTCCTATATTGATTTTCGGAATATTTTTTCCAATATTTGAATTTGTAATTGAGATATGGACCTCATATTTTTGGAATATTTGTTATGCAAATAATTTTATTACAAAATTATCAACCGTAAATAATAAGTGATTTCTTTATTTTTATTTTTATTTATGGATAGAAATTTTATTGCAATTAATCAAATAGTCAAACTTTCATATAATTGCAAAATTTGCTATAATCAATGTATATTTTGAATAAATAAAATCAATGAATAATATATAATCGAAAATAAACTAATTAGAATCCCAAAAAATGTGTTTTGTAGTTGTAACAAAATCAGGATAAATATTGAAATCGTGTTTGGAAAATATTTTGACTATAATTTTAAGTGACTTTGTTATTATATATATAGATATATATAGATTAAACAAAATCATGTTTTATATTTGTCATCATAATTTTAGCAAAAAATGAAACATTTCAAAAGAATAAAAATTATTCTATTTTTACATATACATACATATAAAAAAAAGTGTCAAACAGACAAATTCATGTTTAATTGTTAAAATATACTACTTTGAAAGCTGGATAACAAAATATGTTGATAAGTATAAAAATAATTTTTGTTAACCTGAAAAGTATGTTCATTAAATATAAAAAATGATTTTCTATATAGAAAACACTATTATGAATATAATTTTATTTGAAATATAGATTTAATTTAATAATACATAAATAAATGTAACGTTGTGTATGGATATATGTGATATATATAAAACATATACTTTTGGATACATTTTATGTTATTTTTTTCAACTAAAATAAATATATTTTAATTGGATTTAATAAACTTAAAAATAATTCTTTATAATTTTGAAGAAATGGGCTACGCCCACCTAACAACTATACATATATCACAAATACTAAAATACATGAATTTACAAATTAATGTTCCATATCCAAAATGTATAATTATTATAGCCCATTACAAAATAAGTTTTTTAGTAAACATATCTTATATCTATTTTTATGTGTATTGTTTATTTTCTATATGCAGTATGGGTGTCAAATCGATAATCGTAAAAAGACGATTAGTTTGATATATTATACATTAAAAAGGGATAAAAAAACAAAAAAGTTATTAAATTTTACAAAAGAAACATAAAAAGATAAATATAATAATTAATGCAGTACACACATAGATTTAGAAAGTTATATTATATAATGCTTTGGTACTATATATACAAATAGATTTTCCAAAATTAATGTACTAATTACCAAAATCAATGTTACTTGTTATAATTATATTTTTCTAATTCCAGAATGACGTTTTAGGCGGAAAAAGTTTTGGTTACTATTTATAAGTGACTCTCTTTTTATATATATATATAGATTTGCACATCTCGCTTCAAACAATTTCCTTTTGGGGGTTGTATATTCTTTGACAAAAACTATTTTATTTTACTTTAAGTTTCTAGTTATATATGTTATTTAGTTGAATTTAATCAATAACATTGGTATGATGTATCGATTTAAACAATAACTAATTTTTGTTTTTTGGTTATATCTTCTTTCACAAAAATGTTTGATCTTTCTTTTTCTTTATGTGTAAAGGTATAGAAAGAGAAGCACTGCAGCTCCATAAAGTGACATAAAAGGTTCACAAAGTAACATCTGCATACAATAACATCCAAAACCATTTTTTGAGTGGATAAACAAAGGAAATATGTCATGAATATCGACACATTCTACTACTTTTGCTTTCTACAAGATAATGCGCTCTTTTTATTTTTGCTTTTTATATTTAATTGCATAAATGGCTTTACCCTATGGTTTGAAAAATGGTTATTGGTCCTTTAATTCTGTAATATGCTCTATTACGTTGAAACAATTACTGAAATTACTCCTTGACCCTCCCCCAACGACAAACCCTCGCATGTTATAGAATTTCGTGAAAAATATGAGGGTGTTTGACTATCTTATAAGCTCTTCAAATAATCTTATGAGATGTTTGTTAGCTTTATAAGTTTCCCAATTTTATTTTCCAAAATAATATCTTATTTTAACAATCTCCTTTTGACTATATTAATTATAAAATTTTCATTATTAACATGTTAAAAGGTACATTATCTTATTTTATACAATCCCTTTAACAAATTCTTAAAATAAGATCTAACGTCGTATGAGATATTTGAGCTTATAAGATCTTTTAAATAAGTTTAACCAAACACCCTCTATATCTATGTAATGGAACTCACCACCTACATTAAGTGAAAATATTACTATTTTTAAATTATATATATCTAATAAAACCCATCACCTACAATCTTACAAATATAACATTATTTTTTTAAAATTAATTGAAAGTGAACCACACCATTATCAACATTTTGAATTATTATATAAATGAAATACTACTTCAAGACTATTCAACCAAATATATTTTCATTTTCAAACCTACGTAAAACTAATTCTCATTCATTCCAAATATAATTTAATCTTTTACATGAAAATTAATAAATTATTAAAATTCATTTTTCAACACTAAAAACTGTAAATTGACCATGGAAGCATAACCATACAAGACCTTAGGGACCCCTAGCTTTGTCAAATAGGAAAATGGTGGATCAAAATTTTTTGCCCAATGGAAATGATTTAAAATATATAAATTATTTGGTTTATTTTCCAGACCTGTAAAATATAAATAGTTACATTTCCATCATCCAAATTACCAAATACAGTTTAAAACTATAACAAAAAAGTGGACTAACACTTCCACAGACATGGCTTGAATTTAAGATTGTTAATTGTGGGACTTCAACTTAATTTTCTGCTAGAATCACCTCTTGACAACGATTAAATTTCTAATATATGAAACTTGAGACGTAATTTTAAAAATAAAAATAAAAAAGTAAAAAAATGAGCCAAATCATAATAATAATATTCTTTTTTTTTTGAAAGCCATAATAATAATATTCTTGAAAACAATGGTAAATAGCTAAATTCAAGTCAAATGTCTACTTGCTCACTATTGGCCTAAAACCACTCAACATCACTTGTAGTAAAAACAAAACGTATATAGTGTTTTAGGGATGAGATTTCCTCCGGTTCCATTTTTTCTGCTCCACTTTCTATTCCGTATATTGGATGAAAGACATGTGTATCATTGTGACATCATCTTGTACATCTGTTATTCATCGGATGCAATGAAATAGGGAGTGAAACAAAAAAGAAGAACATGAAATCTCAATTTATACTATTTTTCAATCGAAGATTATAAATCATAATTATTAAAAAATAGCAAGGATTGAAATGCTAAAATAGTAAAATTACGATGAAAAAAATTGTTGGAAATTGGTTTTAAGAAGATTGGTTGATAACCAAATTTTCACTAACTTTTTAGTGACTAATTATTTAATTCTAGAGGAATTAAATATTGAAATATTAATCTACATTTTGATTAGATGTGTTTAGTATATTTAACTTTTCAAAATTAATTTGTGGTGAGTGAGAAACAAAATACACAAATTAGTCACTTGAAAATGGGATAATGGATGTTGGGAAGGTGAAAAGTCACCCATCCTACATAGGAATTCAATATTGATTAAATTCAATATATCAATAAGTGAGTGTGCAAGATGATAGACCGTACATATGTGATATGTGGTGGGAAAGGCCACACGCGTTCGCGCCCGCCGGGGTCGTGAGCGAGCCCATTCCCATGTCCCGACTTGACTGAGCCTAGTTTTCACAAAAAAATATTTAATTTTTATTTTTGAAAAATAAAATATAAAGGAACAGTTAGCTGAAAGGTTGAAATCGTCATATGTCACCACTAACTTAGTGGTCTGCCCATTATTTGGAAGTTATAGCTCAGTGGTCATTGAAGATTACCCTGGAGGTTTTAGCCCACTTTCCCATAGAGTTATTACCCTGTATTTATGAGTAGGGGTGGCCACTTGCCCGAATCGCGTTTTCGCTCCTTGCCCAAAATCGCTTGCCTTCGTGTTCCTCATTTTGGAGGAACAAAATCGGAACCATTGTCTCACGGTTTCAGTTCTAAAATCAGAACCGACAGTTTTGGTTTCGGTTTGTAACCCGATTCCTCCACTTATGGTTCTGATTTTAACCGGAACTGTTTGTTTATCTTTAGATAATTTTCTTAATTTTTTAAAATGACTTATCAATTTCAGTTACAAAAGAAAGGGAAAAGGAAGAAAAAGACTTGAACTTAATATTCAATTAAGTTTTGTATTTTATATTATTATAATAATTAACTATCTATATATACTATTAGAGTATAGATGAATCAAAGTTCACGTAGTTTGCTTACAATATTTGGTTTAAAACGTGTGTAGTTATGAATATAAAACATTACAATAAGCATTTAGCATTTCTTCTAGTATGTTTTAACAAAAAAATAAAAACAATCGATGATTTTAACCTTGAAACCGGCGGTTCTGATTGCCGATTCCACCATGATTCCATATACAATTTTAACCGATGGTTAAAATTACCGGTTCCTCGGTTTTTAGACCAAGGAACCGGAACTGTAACTGGCCTACACGGTTCTATTCCAGTTTTGGAACCATTGACTATGGTTCTGGTTCTGGTTTGGAACTCGATTTTGGTACCATTTGGCCACCTCTAGTGATGAGGCCCTCATCTGATTGGAAGTTCTATAAATAGGACTGCATTGCAGTTGTTCAGTACACAAGCATTCTCTTATTTTATTATTTTGTCACATTGCAAAGTATACTCGGGTTCTTCGAGCCTTGAAATTTGAAGTGCTACTATTTCAAGAACGAGTTGTTGTTGTATCTTTGGGGATAACACGCCCTGCTCACAAGATTATACGTGAGTTTATCTTGTGGATGAGTCTAACTCGCCTCAACTAATCAATTTCATTTCTATTTCTTTGTAATAGATAACATTTGTTATATTTTGTACTCCAAATACGTAATACACTTGTATTTCAACATCATAAGATAAACATTTTTTTTTGTAAACAATGGCGTCCGTTCCACTTCAAGAGTGACCATTCTCGACTCATCGCCTCGGGGTGAAAAGCCAGAAAAATTTGCTAGCACTCATTTCAAGATATGGCAATCCAAAATATTTTTCTACCTTACTACGCCAAGCCTGGCCATGTTTCTGAAGGAAGGTCCACCAGTGGTGGAAGAAAATGAAACAAACACGGAGAAATGTGTTGCTTTCCATGCTTGGGGACAAAGTGACTTCCTATGCCGTAATTACATCCTAAATGGACTGTCTGATTCACTATATAATGTGTATAGTGAAATGAAAACTTCCAAAGAGCTCTAGGATTCTTTGGAAAAGAAATACCAAACTGGGGATGATGGTTCCAGGAAGTTCGTGGTTGGCAGGTTTCTAGATTTCAAGATGGTGGATTCTAGAACTGTCATGGATCAAGTTCAAGAATTCCAGTTGATTCTGCACGATATTCGTGCTGAAGGAATGCAATTGGATGAAGCTTTTCAAATGGCTTGCATGATTGAAAAATTGCCACCTGGTTGGAAAGACTTCAAAAATTATTTGAAGCACAAGCGAAAGGAAATAAATCTTGAAGATCTAACTATGCGATTACGAATTGATGAAGATAATCACAAATTAGATTCAAGACTAGAGAAGGTGCAATTGATGTGAAGGCAGATTTATTAGAACATGGTGGTTCCAATAAAAACAAAAGAAAGCATGATAACAACTACAAGGGAAAGAAGCATGCAAATAAAAAAACCTTTTTATAGGAAATTGTCACAACTGTGGTAAGCGTAACCACATGGCTAAGGACGGTCGGCTTCCGAAAATACCAAAATATAGACAGCCCAATGCTAATGTGGTTGAACATAGTGGTGTGATCCAAGAGCTAACTGAAATATGGTTTTTGAAGCAAACCTTGTGGATAATCCAAGAGAGTGGTGTACATTAACCCTGGAGCCACTCGACATGTTTATTCTGACATGGATGTGTTCTCTACATACAGCCCTTGTACAGGTAGAAAACTTAATATGGGTAATTATTCCTCTTCCGATATTATGGGGTTTTGGAAAACATGGTTCTCAAGCTTACTTCTCAAACACCGTTTTGAATGATGCTCTACATGTCCTAAATCCTAAGAATCTAGTGTCGTGATCTCTTCTTATAAATCATGGTTCCAGATCGATGTTTGAGTCCGAAAATTTTATTTTCACTAAGTTTGGACAGCTTCCTGGCATAGGTTATCTTTATAACGGGTTGTTCAAATTGAATGTAATGGCGTCATTGTAACCGATTCAAGCAACAATAAAATTGAGCCTACTTTTGTTTATATGCTTGAGTATTCTAATTTGTGGCATGTTAGATTAGAGCATGTTAATATAAATGCTATAAAAAGATTAATGAATTTGGAATTACTTCCAACATCAAAGATTGATCCTCAAAAGAGATGTGAAATATGTATTAAAGCTAAATGGCAAAATTACCTTTTCACTCTGTGGAAAGAAATTTAGTACCTCTGAATCGACCAGATCGATGTATGTGATATTAAATTTGTGCAAACTAGAGGTGGTAAAAAAATATTTTATCATGTTTATTTGATGATTGCACAAGATTTTACTATTATATCTATTAAGAAGCAAAGATGAAGCTTTGGAAGCTTTCAAAAATTATAAAACTGAAGTTGAAAATCAATTTGGCAACCGGATTAAAATAATTTGGAGTGGTAGAGGTGGAGAATATGTTGCACCATTTGAAAAATTATGTAATTAGTGGGTCATAATTCATCAAACAACTGCTCTATATTCACCACAATCTAATAGTATTGTTGAATGCAAAAACCAAACGTTGAAAGAAATGATGAATGCCATGTTGATTAGTTCTGGATTACCTCAGAACATGTGGAGGGAAGCTATTCTAACAGCTAACCACATTTTAAATAAAATTCCACTTAAAGGAAAAAATAATAAACCTTATGAATTGTGGAAAAATCATAAGCCATTTTATAAATACCTTTGAGTCTGGGAGTGTTTGGCTAAGGTAGCAATACCTGAACCTAATCAAGTCAGAATTGGTCCAAGGACAGTTGATTGTATTTTTATTGGATATGCATACAATAGTAGTGCATACCGTTTGTTGGTACAAAAGTTAGAAAATCCAGAAATATCTGAAGGTACCATCATTGAATCAAGAAATGCTATATTTCTTGAAAACATATATCCTTGTAAAGAAATGATTGAAATGAGTTCCAACAAAAGAACTCATGAGAAAGCAAGTAGTTCTTCACAAGATAGTGAAGAACCAAGACGAAGTAAAAGGACTAAAATCGCTATGTTATTTGGTCCTCGATTTTGTCACATACTTGTTTCACGGTGAACCAAGTACAGTTAAAGAGTGTAGGTCCCAAGGGGTGTGGTGTAAGGATTAAAAAAGAGGTTGAATAAACCTTACCAAATTTTTGATTTTAGTCCTTTTAAATTATTCAACAGAGTTGACTCAAATCAGCCAGTGTCCTGGGGGACAAAGTTGGCTATTCAAATTAAGTTACCCACTCAACAGACTGATAGAGTCATTGATAGTATAACTCTACCGCTTGAGCTAACTTAACTTAGTTGATTTGGTTTTATAACAAATGCGGAAGACTTAACACCCTTTGATTGATTTTAAGCTTGTTTTTAACACTTGTTTTAGCACTTAGTTATTTATCTGTTGGATAGCAAATTTATCTAACGACAAATATAAAGTAAATGCAAGAATGTAAATGCTGAAAGTAAATCGACACAAGTATTTTTATAGTGGTTCGAAGATGGGGTAATTCTTCTAATCCACTCTTCTCCAACTCATGGAGGAATTCACTAAGTAATGATCAAGTTACAAAGCAAAGGAATGCCTGAGACAACCCTCATCACACACCGCTTCTCCCGCGACTACCTTTCTTCACGAGGCACCGCTTTGCTACTTCACTCACTTTCAAGTCCTTGGATTTGATCACGAAGCCCTCCAACAAACTTGATACTTGGTTCGACCTTGAACCTTTCTACAATCCTTCAACTTGGAAAGTAGACCCCTTTTTGATCTTCAAATGTTTTCTCTTCAACTGGTTGAAGTTGTATCTCCTTCACAGCTTGTGTTGGATCAAGTTTCTTCGAGTTTTAGACTTGAGGAATATCTTGAAATGCTTTGAGAATATTGCAGTTAATTGCTTGAATATTGCTTGCTCTTGATAGGTTCAGTAACCCTTTCTCAAATGCTTCCTCACCTTTTATAGTGCACATGGTCGCCGCAATAGCGGTTGCAATCTCATGCGCCACTCCCAATGGATCGCCCCAGGAGAGACTTTGGAGGACTCTACTGGACCTTCTTGAAGACTTTACTCGTGTATGGCTCTTGATTCTTGAGTGGTCGGCTTTAACTCGGCCTTATCTACCGCATTAACAGGGTCTATCTCCTCCATATCACTATCAGTTGACTCTTGGAGAGATGCTCATGTGTCCCCTCGTGTGCAAACACATTTGGATTTCTCCAAGGATTTGGCTCGCTCCTCAGCTTTCTCCTTTTCATCCCCCTTGATGATTCGAAGGGTATCCATTCAGTATTCTTCATTCAGAGCAAATTGGACAGTTGCATGTCCAAGGAAGCTAAGAAGTTCTTCCTCTTCTTAAATAAACTCACGGTGAGCGAACTGCTTCCTTGAGTAATCCAACTTCCACTTCCTCCACTCCCTTAGTCTATGCTAGATGTCCGGATAGACTAGAGAGTACATTATAAGATCATCATAATCCTCCTCTACGGCCTCTGGAGTCGCGGCTAATAGATCTTGCTCCTCCTCAGATTCAGTTGTATCTGTCTGAGGGGGTGAGACAACTTGTTCTTCCATGGTCTTGACTGTCTCATCTCCTTCTTTCTCCACAACTGTCTCCCGCACAGCTGGGTCTTCTATGCTCTACTGATCAGCATTAGTAGTCTTCTCGGGCTAATTCACTTTTTCTTGAGACTGCTCTTCTTGAGCATCAGTAATCTCACTAGTCTTCTCCGGCTGAGTACCAAACTTGGCTGTTTTCTCCAATTCAGATTTATTGAACAACCGTATTCTCTTGGTGGCAACCAAAGGAATCTCTGGTTCCACTCCTGTAAGCTCTTCAAGGGTGAAGGCATGTGTTTCAATAGAATCTTTCTAAGCAAATGCCGAGACTTCAGCCCGCTTCTTCTTCATGACCGGAGAAGGAATTCAAGAATCCTCCCGCCCCGCAGCTGGGGGGTAGGAGCATCGGCTTCTTGGGCAGGGGCTTTTGGTTTGGCTGAGGGGGCAGGTGCCTTTTTGGTCTTGGCTGGCCGGGCGAGGCAGCTTCAATGTCACAAATCTTTTCTTGAAATCGGCTTCGTAAGAGAGCTAGGAGGTCTCGCTTGTGTCTTCTGCAGGGTCACCGATTGCCCCTCACTTGTATCCGCCTTTCTCACATGGGCCTTCTTCTGCGCTCCAGATAGGTTCGCCTTGAACATCCTTTTGTTCGCATGGAAGGGCTTGCCATGGCGTAATGCAATGCCCTTAACCTCCATCAGATGGCCAATGACAGGGCCACAACCCAATGAACAATCAAAGGTCCCATCCTCCTTATAGAACCGGTTGATCACATTCTGACACACTCGGCTGAAGACGAACTCAACCCAGTTCACCTTCTTATCTTGCATGATGGCAGCCATCACAATCAGCTTAGTCTCAGACAACTGATTTAAACTCCTAAATTTCATGTCGATGCATTTGGACACTATGTCCATCAGCTTATGATAATCTTCCTTAAGAAAATCCTTCTTAGTTGTATACACAAATTTTTTAGCAAAGATACTCCTGGTTTTGCAACTTCCTTCCAAGCTGCAGCCAAGTTGGAATCCTTCTCAGCGATGTCCTTCATCTCTTCAGAGGGTAAGAAACAGTGCTCAGCAAGGTCCTTTGCAGTTATTTTGATGGCCTTGCTGTGGACGGATCAACGGATTTCATCGTCATGCACTTCGGTATTCACATAGAACATTGCCACTTTTTCCGTGATATGTATACGTGAATCGATCGATAGAAAGTCCTTTAGACCGACTTTTCCAACTTCTCAGTTATCTTCTTTATCAGGGCCTCATCAATGCCCTGTTTGATCATGCCCTTGAAATCCACAGATGCTCCAGTGTGGATTTTTCAGATAGCAATGCAAAATCATGATTTGCAGCGATTTCCAGAACTTTTAACCAATTAAAAACACGAAAAACTAAACTTAGAAGATTAGGGATTCGAACTTGTTTGCAGAGAGAAAATGCTTTCTTGCTGGAGACGAGTAAGTTTGTGTGAGGAGAGAGAAATTGAATTTTCGTATATATGGGATATGAAAGGACGGTTTTTAGAATTTGCAAAATTTGATCAAAATCAACGGTTAAGAATAAGCCTTCAAAACCGCATTAAATTTTCCACATTAAATGCAGCAGCATTTATATCCAATAATATGGTTTACTGTGCATCTTTTGTACTGACAGTCATAATTACGCTAACATCATCCTTAAAAACCTTCCCGCTCAATTAAAACGACTGTGTTTTTGTCACTTAGCTCATAAATGTTTCAGCTTACTTCCAAAGTGACTTAGCTCTGCTTCTCTCTTCACATATCATCACTCAGCTGTCAGCTAACTCGATACAGTTGTCTTCCCGACTAGGCTGTTTCACTTGGCTGAAATGTGAAACTTGCTTATTTTCTATTATCTCATCTTCTATCTCTGTTGATTGAGTCTTCAGAGTAATCTAACTCAGCTCAATTAACCCTAGCTCATTCTTGAGCTCTTCAAACCTTGATTCACATAATGGCTTTGTGAATATGTCAGCTAACTGCTTATCAGTTGAGATGTATTCCAAAGCGATGTCTTTCTTTTCAACATGATCTCTTATAAAATGATATCTGACATCAATGTGCTTTGTTCTTGAAAGCAACACAAGATTCTGAGTGATTGCAATAGCGCTAGTGTTATCACACATAATTGGAATCTCTTTTTCTTCAATATCATAATCTCTCAGTTGTTGTCTCATCCATAAGACTTGGACACAACAGGTGCCTGCAGCTATGTACTCTACTTCAGCTATGGATGTAGCTATTGAATTTTGTTTCTTGTTGAACCTAGAAACCAACCTATTTCCAAGCATTTGACATGTACCTGAAGTACTCATCCTGTCAACTCTACATCCAGCATAGTCTGAGTCTGAGTATCCTACCAGCTTGAATCCTCCTTCCTTTCGATACCATAAGCCAACTTCCTGGTATCCCTTCAAATACCTTAGGATTCTCTAAGCTGCAGTCATGTGGCTCTCTTTTGGTGCAGATTGAAATCTAGCACATACACCAACTGCAAAGGTGATGTCCGCCGCCTGGTTACTGTTAGATAGAGCAATGACCCAATGACGGCTCTATATCTGGTTTGATCAACAACTTTGCAATCTGCATCCATGTCCATCTTGACTGATGTATTCATAGGAATCTTCACAAAAGACTTCTCTTCCATACCAAATTTCTTCATTAAATCTCTGGTATACTTAGTTTGGCTTATGAGGGTTCCATCCTTCAATTGATTGACTTGAAGTCCTAAGAAGAAAGTTAGCTCTTCCATCATGCTTATCTCAAATTTTCCTTGCATGAGGTTTGAGAACTTGTCACACACGTCTTTGTTTGTGCAACCAAAAATGATGTCATCCACATATATTTGAACAAGCAGTATACTCTCTCCATCTTGAATCATGAAGAGTGTTCTATCATCCTTGCCTTTGGTGAATCAATTGTCAATTAAAAACTGAGACAATGTATCATACCATGCTCTTGGTTCTTGTTTCAATCCATATAATGCTTTCTTGAGCTTGTAGACTTTATCTCCGATAGTTTTCTGCTCAAAACCTGGAGGTTGTTCAACATAGACTTCTTCTTCTAACAGTCCATTTAGAAATACACTCTTCATATCCATTTGATATACAGTGAAGTTCTTGTGTGCAGCATAAGCAAGAAACAACCGTATTGCTTCCAATCTAGCAATAGGAGCAAAGGTTTCATCAAAATCTATACCTTCTTCTTGGTAATATGCTTTGGCTACCAATCTTGTTTTGTTTCTTACAACAGATCCTTCCTCATTCATCTTATTTCTGAAAACCCACTTAGTACCAATAACATTTTGGTGGGTTGGCCTTTGAACTAATTCCCATACTTTGTTCCTTTCAAACTGATTCAGCTCTTCTTGCATGGCCTGAATCCAATGTGTGTCTTCCAATTCTTAAGATACGTCTTTAGGCTCTATTTGGGAAATAAAACAAGTGAACATAGCTTCATGTTGTGCTCTAGATCTGGTTCTTATGCCATCTCTAACATCTCCAATAATTAACTCAGTGTGGATGCTCTCTCACCATCTCACATCGGTTGGAGTAAGTCTGGCTGGATTCACCGCCTCGCACCTAAGTTGTCTTGAACATCTCTTTCATCTTCATTCACCAGACCTTCCAACCTGTCTTTGAAATTCAGCTATCTCATCATCATCAGGGTTGAGTGCTCTCACTTCAGCTTCAACATAATGACTCTTCTGCATAGTTGACTGATTTAGCTTATCAGCTAACTCATCAATGTTTTCTCCATTCACATTAGGTTCATCAAAACCACATGGATAGACTCTTCTCGTGACCATAGTCCTCTTGTTCAAAGACTTATAGGCTTTACTCTCACCGAGTATCCCAAAAAGATACCTTCATCACCTTTAAAGATCAAAACCTTCAGATTATCCTTGCCATTATTATGGATGAAGCATTTACATCCAAATATCTTGAAATATCCAACATTTGGCTTTCTCCGTGTCCAAATCTCATAGGGAGTCTTGGGCAATTGCCTATTAATCATGCATCTATTCTGAGTATAGCATGCTGTATTTATAGCTTCAGCCTAAAATCTCTTAGGCAATCCAGGTTCAGCTAACCTAGTCCTTGTAGCTTCCTTGAGAGTTATGTTCCTTCTTT